>JAJOOO010009137.1:0-27028 GCA_029582685.1 Solanum piurae | reverse complement strand
TTATGATGTAATTACATGATCTAAGTATAGTTTTACATGTATTCTTGATTACCTTATGAATCTAAGATGAAATTGACTTGGTCTAGGGTTATATCATGCAAGAGGCAAATTGAGGGGTTAGATGTGATCTTCTAGGGTTGATGAATGGCCTTAGTTTAGATCACCTAGACATGAATGGAATATGATAGAATCTTGTAGATATGAATTACCTTGAAAATGATCATATTGGTTATGTTGTTGGATTATGATGTTCTTCTATCTATTGTACCCAATCTAAGATGTTAGACTTGATCTCGACTCTTGGCCTTGAATGGCAATCTATGAAGGTATGTTATGTGAAGTTATTATATATGAATGGATTGATCCCCTTATGGTGGAGGTACTTACTTGTCAAGTATTCTAATTATTAATTGTTGAATTAGCATACCGGAACATGGTACTCGATCCAATGTTTATGCTGGAACGTGGTAACCGATCCTATATTTATGCTGGAACGTGGCAACCGATCCCATGTTTATGCCGGAACGTGGAAACCGATCCCATGTTTATGCTGGAACGTGGCAACCGATCCATTCAACAAACCACAATCACAATCACAATGTATATTCTCACAATCATACAACAAGAGGTGATTCATGGCATACAATTATTAAATTATCCTCATTTAGGATTAGGGTGATCAATAATGCAACATTTGCATACATACATGCATTATAATGAGCAATTACAAACATATATCACACCAACATGAAATCACAACCATCACCTACCTCTAATCCAAGATTCAATCCCTAAGTCACTTGAATCTTCCCTTTCCGAATTCTTTCCGCTTGTTCTAGGTCTACAAACAACAATTTATACGCAAGGATCAAAAATCAAAGGTCTAATTATTCAGATTATAACAAATCCCAATAACCCTAGACCAAACCCAAGATCCTAATACCCAATTTAGGGCTATTTCCCACCATAAATCACATATCAAAACCCTCCCCCATCGATAATTACCCAAGAAACTAAGTTCTACGGATAGAAACACGGATTTGGGGAGTTAAAATCTTACCTTTAGCCTCAAGAATGGTGAAAAAAGCTCAAGACCTTGTATGGGGTCGTCTCCTAGACCTCAAAGTCAAAAAGACCAGAATAAAGACATTTTGGGGTTTATTTATGACCTTAAATCACGTCGGACCCGCCACAACGGTCCTCACCCCGCTACAGCTGCCCCATTCTGTCAGCAAAAATCCAGCCCCAGAGGCTTGCACTGAACCAGTGAGCTATTTTAATAATTTCAAGACCCCCATGTCACAACACACCTTTAACCAACGATGCTCAGAAAATACCATTCACGCTAAGATCGATTTCGAGAGTTCTACTCACCCGAATTCAATTTCGTAAAGTCGTACAGATTCCTTAACGACTTATCTAACCACTCATGTAATCAAAATCATAAATAAGTTACCCGATTGTTACTAGATTTCCATAGACCTCAGTGACTCTGATTTTGTTCAAATCTGGACTAGGCTAGGAAATCTCAAGTTACTACGAAAAAGTTTTCTGGCCCCAATCCTTTCTCCATTAGCTTTTCCCTAACGACGGAATCAGGTCATTACATATGTTCTTTAAGTTCCCTTTCAAACTTATGTCTTGTTTTAGAATTCCCCTCGCATGCTCGTACATTCTATGTACTGATGCCAGTTGGCATGCATCTTTTTATGATGCAGATACAGATAACCAGGATCAGCATCCAGCGCATCATGGATCCAGTTGAGCTTCAGAGTTGTTGGTGAACCTCCTAGCTTTCGGAGGATCCCTTTTTTTAGTATTTTATCATTTTAGCTCATTAGGATATCGTGGGTCTTGTCCCGACGTCCATCTCAGTTATTAGAGGTTTCATAGACAGTTAGATATTGTTAGTTCTTGAGTCTTTCCTTTTTCATACAGTTATGTTGAGACTTGAGTTGACACTTTGACTAGTTGAATGTTTATTTATAAAACATTCTAAGTTATCTATTGAGCTTTTAGATTACTGTTTAAAGTACTTTTATCATGAGTAAGTCTTCCGCTGAGTAGTGAGACATGCCAAGGGTTCTCTTGGGGCCAACAATTGTTCTCGAGTGCCCCAGTCCCGCCTAGGGTACAGGCTCAGAGGGTGACAATTTATACCAATGTTTATATCAATTCTGCACTTCATTTAAACTAATACATTAATTAAACAATTCTGTATCATAAATTATTTTAATGAAGGTACGCGCATTGACATAATTCCTTCATACAGTTACGCATGATGCTAAAAGGTTTAGTGTTTGTTTATGCACTCGAGTATGTATTTATGGCGAATTTCAACACGATGAAATTTCATGTAGTCATGCTATTGCTGCTATAAGATACAAAAACAAACATGGTCAGGACTACTGCTCATCATATTACAACAATAAAAAAGTTCAAGATGCTTATGCAATACCGATTGAGCCTTTGCCTTGCCAAAGCAATTAGGAAATTTCAGAGCATATTTTGGAAGATATAATGTTACCACCAGATGCAAGGAAGCTACCAGGGAGACCACCAAGCTACGACCGTAAAAGGGGATTTAAAGAGGTTAAATTCAAGAGATCTATAGTGACTTGTCATAAATGTTGTACAGAGGGTCACAACAAGAAGACTTGTACCAAATATCCTCAAGAGAACCAAGTTTGTTGTTGATTGGTGTTTTTAGACATTTTAATAACCACCCTTTTCAGAATATTATGTTTTGTTATAAACGATATGCAACATTATTCAGGAATGATGCTTTTTTTACCATCATTGAATGAATATTTTTTATTAAACGAAGTTGGTATAATAGATGATGATTTTTGTTGTTTATAGACTATTGATGTATGATATGAATGAAAGTTATAATATATGTGAACTAATTGATTGTATTTATTTCACTAAATACGTGTATTATATTAAGTGGTACTTAAATTGGTGTAATATATTAAATCAATGGTAGTATATAATGTTGCCAATTTGGTTATTAATATAAGAATAAAAATTGATCTATTTGATGATACTATGTTGATGTTATATGGTATAATGTTTGATTTGATTTTACCTGCCATATAATAATTGGTAAATTAAATTATATAATATTATGATATGGTACCAGTTTGATTTATTTATCAACATAAACATTGTTATAGAAAATGATACCATGTTCGTCTACTGTATGGTTCTTTAATTTGGGGAATATATATGGTATATGATGATTTGTTGGTATACTATATGGTATTTTGATTGTAAATTATATGGTGTATTTTGAGTTTTTATTATGGTTAATAGATGGTTAATATTAATCTTTAGCCCTTTACAACGAGGTTAATTATAAAGCATAAGACAATAACGAAAATCAAAGAAATAAAATTTAACTTGTACATTGATAATAATAATATACACAATATTTTGTTAATTTAACATCAAATAACATTAAAATAGTTAATCAAATGTATAAAGTAATACCAATAAAATAGTTACTATTATAATAAAAATATTGTGGTATTTGTAAAGTTAAACCAACTATTTAACCAAAAAAACATAACATTATAACCAAACTGTATAACAAAATCATATTGAAAATTTGAATGTTCAGCAACAATCTTTTAAATGCTTGGTTGAACCTTTAACTTTTTTTTCACCTTTTCGTAATGTTCGAACCACCAAACTTGCTCGTCACCTTTCCAGTGACTTCACTTTCACTAATAGCACCATCATCTATCTTTTTCATGGCATAATCCCAAAGCAAGGGATCATATCTCGTATGGAATAATGTTGACTCAAAATATGACAATGTGATGTCTTTTTGCCTTGGCAAAAACTCTCAGCATGTAGACAATTGAATAATACACAATCACTAAAAAAAATATAAAATAAATGATTCAATGATAACTAACAAAAAACTTAAACATTAACCTAAGCAATACTTACTTACATTGAGCCTTTCAAAGGTAGTGAATGCTATCACGAATAATGTATGCCAAAGGATCACTTAAAATGGCGAGTCACTTAAAATGCATATAGAATTACAAATCTCATTTATTATCACAATTTATACCATTATATACCATCACATATATTGCTAATATAGTAGGATAATACCATTATGATTCTAAATCATAATGTATACCATTGTATATACCAATATTATATGTTCATAATTTGTGTCAATAACAATAACATATTAATCCTGCATATAATTTAAACCAACAAAACAACTAATATACAATTCTGTATCATATATTGTACAATTTTAATCAATATAAATTAAACATATACTAAACATAATTGCATATACAGTAAATCACTTTCAAAATTTTAAAATAAACAAAAATATAAAATAAAGCTTATCAAGTACAAAAAAGTAAAGCAGCAAAAAAATAATTATTTTTTCAAACATAAAATTTATATTAAAACACCTTGAATAACATTGTCCTTTTCATGCTATCACGTTTAGTGTCTTTTGTTTTCCCATCATCCACACAAGATTTCTACAAAAAAAATAATTAACCAAAATATATTATGCATGTTTAAAATCGTAAACCAAACAATATTCAATTTATTAATAAAAAAATAGATACCTTGGACATTGTTTTCGATTTGGATTGTCACCTAGTGGAGACAGATTTTTTTTGCAATTGATATCTCGTCTTCAAAGTCGTTGTCATGAGGGTACTCAACATTCATAATAATTTTTTCTTTGATTTTTTCCCCTATAATATTGGGTGTAGCAATGTTTGAGTTTACATCAACTCCTTTTTCTTTACCTCTTTCAAATTCACTTTTGGGTCATGGAGTGAAAGTATTAAACTCAAAATTTGGAGTTGAACAAACGACCGGACCATTGATATCGATTTAGCCTTGATCAAATGAGGACTCTTTCGGCGAGTATTATCAAAAATGACTTTCCTACTTATAATCAATTTTTTGAAGAAGTGAAAATATTTTTTTTTGTATGAGATGAATTTGAAAAGAAACTTGAGAGAATGCAAGCAATTTGTTACCGAATTTTTACAAGAGGTGATACAAAGCATTTCCTTGAAAAATGTGGCACTGAAAAAGATGAAAAAAAAAGTGTGCAGTTAATTCCAAGAAAAAAAGAGTGTAGCAATGGTAGGTTAACAAAAGAGAGAAAGTGGGATATTTATTAAAGTAACTTATCCAAATATAATTGTGATTGAAATTATAAAAGGTAAATAAAATAAAAGGTAAAATATGAGTCCCAAAATATCAGCCCACTAACTAATAAAATAGGTGAAAATCGTGTATTTATTAATTTTATAATAAAGTTTCATATTTGTAATTAAAATGTTAATGTTGTAAATAAAAAAACTAAAATAACAATATGTAAATTAAGGTCTTAAATAGTATAGTATAGTCTTGTAATTTTTCCTACTATTTTGTGGATGCTTTTGAATTATGGTGCATAAATTTCCATTTTAACATTGTTAAGTTGTTTGCATTGCAAAGTCAACAAAGCTGCATTTCTGTTATTCATTTTATATATCACACATCAATAATTTGAATGATAAATTTACAACAAAAGTAGGATATAAGGTAAAACTTCTATAAAATAGTAGGGTAAAAAATAAAATAAGATTTTTAAATAATAAGTAAAGACAAAATGAAGAAAAAAAGAACAAAGAAGAAGATAAAATGAGAAGAAAAATATTAAAGTACCGATGTAATCACACCAAATCGGTAGTTAACATAAAATGAGATATTTCATCATTACCTAAGGATGAATTTAAACATAAGGTAGAGTTAGTTTGAGTAACGATCAAAACAAACATGATATTTAAACTAAATCCAAGCAATACACTTTACTCTTTTAGGAAAAGTCGCTTCTTTTTTCCGAGACATTTCCGCAACCCCTTATCACTATTTCACTTTCTATAAAATATAGTATCAATCTCCTTACTTTATAAGGTAACACAAAGTATCTCAAAAATTTCTATGGTAAAATATTAATGACATCCGATTCAAATGGCCAAATAAGGTAAATGTTCAAAGAAGTCACTTATTTTTGTTTTGATTTCGAGAAGACATCCAAAAGGATAATAATGGAAAGTAGCATTTAATTTTTGTCCTTAAATATTTTTCTGGAAGTCATCCAACTGTATCTAGTCAAGATCTATAGTCATTTTGGCTTGAAATAAAAATTTTGAAATCTTGGAGACCAGTATATATATATATATAAATTGTCACGACCCAGACCGTCGTGATTGGCACCCACACTAACTCTCCGGTGGGAGAACCATTACTACAACTCAAACCAAGTAACTAAACCCAAACTAAGTCATTTAAGTTACGGAAACAAGTTAAATACTAAGGAAATAAATAGAGTTCCCATAAACACTAACAAAAGTCTAACAATAATAAACTAACAATGCGGAAGTAATGCCTAGAACCTTAAAGTCAATGTACCAAAACATCTAACAATGAACCAAGTCTAAACAAGAAGGGATACAACCCCAACTAATGTACTAATAAGTCTAAGTCCGAAATGTGGACATAGACGAATGGAGAACTCATGAAAGCCCGGAAGAATTGGCTCACACTTGAATTCGAACGATGATCACTGATCTCCTAAGTGAGGTCTGTAAGTAGTCGCTTGAAGATGCCATGTACTCCACAAAAATAAGAGCAAGTGCAGTATGAATACACAACCACAGTGTACTGGTAGGATCACGCGGCTATCCCACTAAGTGCAACATACATAAGTCATCACAACAATATAATCACATGCATATAACGAACATATACAATATTATCAACATTTACTAACAACGAACAACTTCACATTTCTCAAGATACACAATTATATCCAATCATTAGTCCTCTCATGGAACCTAAACCCAAACAGTTAGCATACCGAAACGTGGTACCCTATCCAATGATTATGCCAAAACGTGGCAACCGATCCCATAGTTATGCCGGAACGTGGCAACCGATCCAAGTTAGTTATGACGGAACGTGGCAACCGATCCTTTCAATCACACCACAATCACAATCACAATCACAAGTATATCCTCATGATCATACAATTAAGTCACTATTTCATGGTAACCATCATTCATCTATCTCATTTACAAAAAGTGTGATCAATAATGCAACATTCATATACATACATGTATCATAATGAAGCAAGAACAAAAATACATCATATAATCATAGAATCACAACCATCACCTACCTCGAAACAAGCTTGAAACCCTAAGAAACTTGATCCTTCCCTTTCCAGATTCGTTTCGCTTGTTCTTGGTCTACAAACAATTAATATAATACGGGAATCAATAAACAATCACTAATTACCCAAATTACTAACAATTCTATGAACCCTAGATCAAACTCATAATCCCAATTATCCAAATTAGGGTTGTTTCCACCATAGAATCTATAACAAAACCCTCCCCCATAAATATTAACCCATTCTATTGCATTTTACGGATCGAAAAATGGATCCGGGGAGTGAAAAGCTTACCTTTAGCCTCAAGAATGGTGAAAAATGAGTAGGAGCCGCCTAGGGTTCATTCTTTAGCTCTAAAAATTGAAAACTGCAGAATGAGGTCGTTTAGGGGTTTATTTACGACCTTAAGTCATGTTGAACCCGCCACAGCGGCCCTTACTCCACTGCAGCGGCCCCACCAGAGCGGCTTGCACGAAACAATGAGCTTTTGAAAGAATTCCAAAATCCCCATTTCACAACACACCTCTAACCCATGACGCTCATAACATACCCTTCATGCTAAGATCGATTTCAGGAGTTCTACTAGCCCGAATTCAATTCCGTAAAGTCGTACAAATTCCTTAACGAGCTACATAAGCACTCATATAACCAGAATTATAAATAAATCACCCGATTGTTACCAGATTTCCCTACACCTTAAAGACTCCGATTTCGTCCAAATCTGGACTAGGTTGGGAAAATCCAAATACTACGAAAAAGTTTTCCGGCCCCAAATTTCTCCCCATTGGCATATCTATAACAACGGGAACAAGTCGTTACAATAGATACCAATTTACCCATCACTCGTCCTCGAGTGACAAAACTTAGGAAAATAGGCTATGGAAGGAATGAAGTAGTACCTGAATCGACAAACAATTGGGGATACTTTTCTCGCATGTCTCTCTCAGTTTCCCAAGTAGCTTCCTCAACTGGATGATGCTTCCATTGAACTTTCACGGACTTAATCTCCTTGGTTCTCAACTTGCGCACATCACAATCAAGAATTGCCACCGGTTCCTCCTTATATTGGAGGTCCTTGTCTAACACAATTGAGTCCACTTTATGATATAATCCCCGTCACCATGATATCTCTTCAACATGGACACATGAAATACCAGATGAACTCCTGATAAATTAGGAGGTAAAGCCAATTATACGCTACCGGTCCCACACATTCAAGAGTATCAAATGGACCAATGTACCTAGGACTTATCTTACCTTTCTTGCCAAATCTCATCACCCCTTTCATGGGTGATACCTTAAGAATAACATTTTCACCAGTTTGAAAAGTCATATCTCTTAACTTATGATCCGCATACTTCTTTTGTCTACTCTGAGCTGCTAAAGTTTAGCTTGAATACTTCTAACTTTAGCTTGAGCATCCTTCACTAAATCAACTCCCAAAGGTTTCACATCGCCAGCCTCAAACCATCATATGGGTGATCTACATCCCCTCCCATAGAGTGCCTCAAATGGTGCTATATCTATGCTGGAGTGATAACTATTATTATAAGAAAATTCACACAAAAGTAAGAACTTATTCCAATGGCCTCCAAAATCAATCACACATGCCCTCAACATGTCTTCCTATACTTGAATAGTCCTCTCTGACTGTCCATCCATTTGTGGATGAAAGGCTATACTAAAAGTGAGTTGTGTGCCCAATACATGTAATTTCCTCCAAAACTTGGATATGAATTGGGTACCACGGTCTGAGATGATAGAAAGGGGCACCCCATGCAACCTCACTATCTCTTTCACATAAACTTTAGCCAATTGTTCAACATTATAATCTATTCTTACCGGAATAAAATGGGCTGACTTAGTCAATCTATCAACCACTACCCAAATAGAATCAAACATTCCCAAAGTCTTGGGAAGACCAACAACAAAATCCATGGCTATTCTTTCCCACTTCCATTCCGGAATTGTCATTCTTTGAAGCAAACCTGCAGGTCTTTTATGTCATACTTCACTTGTTGACAATTTGGATACTTCGCCACAAACTCCGCTATATCCTTCTTTATGCCCGGCCACCAAAAAAATTGACTCAAATATCGATACATCTTGGTCACACCCAGATGAATAGAATATCGCGAACCATGAGACTTTGCCAACAATTTCTCAATCAAGTCATCTACTCTAGGAACACAGATTATTCCCTTAAAAGTGAGCACACCTTCCGCATCAAGAGTGGTCTCTTGCGCCTTACCAATTGCAGTTTTCTTTCTAAGTTCCTTCAAATTTTCATCTTCAAATTGTTTGGCCTTGATCTCCTCAATGAATGTGGCCCTCACTTCAATACTAGCTAAACCCCACCTCTTTCTGATATGCCTAATTGCATGAACTTATACTCTACGGTCTAAATTTCCTTAGCCAAAGGTCGCTTAGTTACACTCAAGTAAGCTAAATTATGCATACTCACCGCTTTCCGACTCAAAGCATCTTCCACTACATTAGCCTTACCTGGATGGTATTAAATGATGACATCATAATATTTAAGTAACTTCATCCACCTTCGCTGTCTTAAATTCTTATCCTTTTGAGTGAACACATGCTGCAAACTATGATGATCAGTAAATACCTCACATTAAACCCCATAGAGGTAATACCACCAAATCTTAAGAGTGAACACTATCGCTGCTAACTCCAAATGACGTGTTGGATAATTCCTCTCATGCACCTTTAGTTGACGCGAGTCATAAGCTATAACATTCTTATCCTGCATCAACACAGCACCCAAACCAGAATGTGAAGCATCATAATAAATAATAAAATCTTTACCTTTAATCGGTTATGCTAGAATAGGCGTGGTAGTCAAAAGAGTCTTGAGCCTTTAGAAGCTCTCCTCACATTTTTCAGTCCATTCAAATGGTATCTCCTTTTTGGTCAAATTAGTCGAGTGAGTGGCAATAGAAGCAAAGTTCTTCACAAATCGACGATAATAGCTAGCGAGCCCCACAAAACTCATAACTTTAATCACAAAACTTGGTCGAACCCAATTATTAACCGCCTCAATATTTTGAGGATTTACCATTACCCCTTATTTTGAAACTACATGTCCCAAAAATGCCACAGAAGTCAACCAAAATTTACACTTAGAAAATTTTGCATATAACTTTTGCTTCCCAAGAACACCCAAAACAATACGAAGATGGTCGGTATACTCCTCCTCACTTTTTGAATAGACCAAAATATCATAAATAAAGACTTTGACAAAATAATCAAGAAATGGCTTGAACACCCCATTCATTAAACTCATAAAAGCTACAGGTGCATTAGTCAAACCAAAAATTCATAGTGACGATAGCGAGTTCTAAACTGTAACATATGACAATTTGAAATAGCTAGGAAGAAGATTAGAACTGGAAGTAGTCATTTTTGGAAATAATGAAAATCTGGAAATTTGTTCAAGTTAGGAAAAGTTGAGTTTTTGGTCAACTTCAAAAGGCCATAATTTCTTGCTCAAGATGATTTGGAGGTACTTCTAGATATGGTAGGAAATCTCTTCGAATGATCTTTCCAACTCCGTTGAGTTTGTGCGATTCCGAGTTCATATGAGTGAGTTATGCCCTTTGGAAGTTGAGCTGTTGGAATAAGGAAAGTCCAATCCGGATTTTGGAAGGGTAATTTAGTCTTTTCTTTACCTAATTATTCTAATTCGTTTTTAGGAGTTTAATTGGGGTAAAGTCATATTTTAGTTAGTTAGAAAAGTGAATTCTAAGCTAGGGCTTGGAGAAGAGGAGAAAAGAGGAGAAAGGAGAAGAACGTTCAAGATTCGTCGATTTCGTCGAGTTTAGCATGAAGATTTCATCGAGGGTGATCCCTACAAGGTATGTGAGATCACATAGCATTGGGTTAGGTCACCCACATGCCAATCATGATTCAATTCAACAAAATATTTTTGATTTGAAAGTAAATCTTTTGAGTTCTTGATGAAATTCGTTTGCATTCTTGTAGGTTATTTTGTTGAAGTTTCTTGGGGCATGATTCATTTTTCTGAGTGTAATTTCGGTTTGAATCTATCATATATTGAGGGTATAAATGATTCTAAGTGTTTGGGAAAAGAACCATCGAAGTTTAGAGGGTTTAGAGTTGAAAAACGAAGAAGAAATTTTGTCGGACAAATCTGGGCAATGCCTCCGCGTCGTGGACCTGCTCCTCAGATTTGGGAAAAATGGTTTCGCGTCGCGCAGCAGTCACGGACCGTTCTGCCTCAAAAGTTATTTTCAATCCTAAAATATATATGCTTCTCCGCGTCGCGAACCCACCCTCAAATAGTGATTTTTTATCTTTTCTCATGTTTAGCTATCTAAATTCATTCCTAAACATCATGAGATCTTTCCTATCACAAATCACGATCCTTGAATCTGTAAATTCAATTCAAGGAAAGTTAAGAGCCAAGTCAAGAGAAGTTAAGAGTCAAGTTAAGAGAAGTTCATAAATTTTTTTCAAAAGTCTTTTACAAATGTTTTAACTTTGCTTTAAGACTTAAGTTTTGAGTTCAGTTAAGAGAAAAGTTTGAAGTTAATTTGTTCATAAGTATATGGGGACTATGTATTCCCAAAGGGTTTAAAATGTTTTCACATTTAAACAAGAAAGGAAACCTTGATTTCCAAATAGCCTTTGGGCTAGTTTTCAGAAAAGAGTAATCACTTTCTAAATGAAGCAAGAGAGGAAACTTTGATTTCCAAGATAGCCTTTGAGCTAAGTTTTTTAGCACTAATCTCAAATCATAGAAAGAAAGAAGTATGTTTTAAACATAAGAGTTAGTATATATTTTTGGGAGTAGTATTGAGCACCGATATGGGGGAGAGTTCAGATAACTCACCGCCCCAACAAACAATGTAGCCATCATGGGTAGAAAATGGTCATTCTTTTTAGATGATTCGTTTAGAGATTTTTATCATATACTAGTGGATCCACTTAGTAGTTCAGGTTCTATATCCTCGGCAAGGTATAAGATGGCCCTAGCAGCGTGAGGCAAAATGTTGTATCATCACAATAGCTCTTACGTGATGGTTGTCGGTTAGAGAAACTCCCACAGAAGTAATTGTATTCTTATATACACAATTTATTGTAATTTTACATACATTTCAGAGTTATATGTATCTTTGCATACACACAGAGTTGACATCATGTTTTAAATAACTTTTCTTTATATTGTACTTGTTTTAAACTTCTTTATATTGAAATGAGTTCAGTTATGTTGAGTTGAGTTGAGCCAGGTAAGTTCTTCAGATTCTTTTCAAGCCTATGTTGTGTTTTAGCATTCCAACTTGCATACTCATACATTCAATGTACTGGTGCCAGTTGGCCTACATCTTATTATGATGCAGACACAGGTAACTAGGATCGGCATCCAGCTCATCGTTGATCTAGTGAGCACTCCAGAGTCAGTTGGTGAGCCTCCTTGCATTCCAAAGGACTCCTTTTATTGCTTTCAGTTACTTTGTTAGTTCATTTGGATGTCGTGGGGTTTGTCCCGACATCCATCTCAGTTATTTTAGAGGCTTCATAGATAGTCAGATGTTAGTTCTTTAGTTTTTTCATTGTCATTATCTTATGTTGAGACTTAAGTTTGCCTTAATGGCCAATTGAATGTTTCCTTTATAACATTCCAATTTATTTCATAGATGTATATGTATTGAGTTAAGTCTTCAACTGAGCAAGTAATCCAGGCCAAGGGTTCACTTGGGGCCAGCAATTGTTCTCGAGTGCCGGTCCCACCCAGGGTGTAGGCTCGGGGTGTGACAAACTTTGTATCAGAGCCCAGAGTTCAAGAGTCCTAGGGAGTCTATGAAGCTATGTCTGTAGAGTCCTGGTTATCGTGAAGCATGCCACATCTATAATTAGGAGGCTGCAACACTTAGGAAAATTTCTCACTTCTTTCACACTTCTTTCACACTCATTTGGTGCATTAGAGTTTGATCTCTTAAAAGTATCTTTTTAATTCGTGCTGGAACGTGTTTTAAGATAATCATGCCTCCACTAAGATCTTTCAGAGGTCATCCTGCTAAGCGTAACTTTGAGGAGCAAGACTTACCAAATGCACCTGAAGTGCAACCTTAAGGGGAAGTCACTAATGCTGAATTCAGGGAAGCAATCAGGATGCTAAGTCAAGCTGTGACTAATTAGGTTGGGCAACATAGAGGAGCTAGACAGGAAGTGGTTGATACTTCTAGGATCCGAGAGTTCTTGAGGATGAATCCTCCAAGTTTTACAGGTTTGAGCACTATAGAGGATCCAGAGAATTTTATTGAAGAATTAAAGAAGGTATTTGAGGTTATGCATGTTGCTGATGCTGAGAGAGTTGAACTAGATGCATATCAACTAAAGAATGTTGCTAGGACTTGGTTTGATCAGTGGAAAGAGGGTAGAGCTGAGGATGCACCACCTGCAAGTTGGGCCTATTTTGAGAAGGCTTTCTTGGGGCATTTCTTTCCTCGAGAATTGAAAGAGGCTAAGGTACGATAGTTCCTCACACTTAAGCAATATTCTTTGAGTGTTCATGAGTATGGGTTGAAGTTCACCCAACTGTCGTGTTATGCTCCGGAAATGGTTGCGTACATGAGGAGTTGAATGAGCTTATTTGTTTCTAGGTTGGCTCATCTATCGAGTAAGGAGGGTAGGGCTGCAATACTGATAGATGAAATGGATATATCAAGGTTAATGGTATATGTGCAGCAGGTTGAGGAAGAGAAGCTAAGGGATAGAGAAGAGTTTAAGAACAAGAGAGCTAAAACAAGGAACGAGTCTGGACAGGAGAAAAGTAATGCCAATCGGTCGTCCTTTCAACTGAAACAGAAGGGACCTGCTCCATCATCTACTAGTGCACCTTCACCAAAGAACAAAGGTGAGTACAATAGTCAGAATTTCAGAGCTAAGCCTGTTTATTCTCAGGGTAGCATGGCACAAGGGGGTAGTAAGCCTCCTGCCTGCGCTAAGTGTGGTAGAACCACTCAGGTACATGTCGTGAGGGCTCCACTGGTTGTTTCAAGTGTGGTCAGAATGGTCATTTGATGCGAGAATGTCCAAAGAACAAGCAGGAAAATGGTAATAGAGGCAATATAACCTAGTCTTATTCAGTTGCTCCACCAGATAGAGTTGCACCTAGAAGAGCTACTTTAGGTACTGGCGGAGGAACAAACCGTTTGTATGCTATCAACAGTCGCCAAGAGCAAGAGGATTCACTAGATGTTGTCACTGGTATGATCCAAGTCTTTGACTTTACTGTTTATGTTTTGCTAGACCCAGGAGCGAGTTTATCTTTTGTAACTCTATATGTTGCTATAAATTTTGATGTTATCCCTGAGAAACTTAGTGAACCATTCAGTTTCTACACCTGTTGCTGAGTCTATTCTAGCAGAGAGAGTCTATCGTGATTGTCCCATTTACGTCAATCATAAGAGTACCATGGCTAATTTAATTGAGTTAGACATGGTAGATTTTGATGTCATTCTTGGTATGGACTGGCTTCATGTCTGTTATGCCTTTGTTGATTGTAGAACTCGAGTTGTCAAGTTTCAGTTTCTAAATGAGCCACTCTTAGAGTGGAAAAGCAGTTCAGTGCCTAAGGGTCATTTTATTTCTTACCTTAAGGCAAGGAAGTTAGTATCTAAGGGGTGTGTCTATCACTTAGTCCAAGTTAATGACTCTAGTGTTGAGATACCTCATATGCAGTCAGTTGCAGTAGTAAAAAAGTTTCCAGAAGTCTTTCCAGATGATCTTCCCGGAGTCTCTCCTGAGAGAGAGATAGACTTCGGTATAGACCTTCTTTCAGATACTCATCCTATATCTATTCCACCATATATAATGGCACGAGCAGAGTTGAAAGAGCTTAAAGAGCAGTTTAAAGATCTCTTAGATAAGGGCTTTATTCCACCAAGTGTCTCACATTGGGGCGCTCCAGTCTTGTTTGTGAGAAAGAAAGATTGGTTCCCTTAGGATGTGTGTAGATTACCGCCAATTGAACAAGATTACTATCAAGAACAAATATCCTCTCCTAAGGATTGATGATCTTTTCGATCAATTTCAGGGTGCCACTTGTTTCTCTAAGATAGACCTTAGATCAGGCTACCATCAGTTAAGAGTAAGGGAATGTGATATTCCAAAGACAGCATCCAGGACCCATTATGGTCATTATGAGTTTTTGGTCATGTCCTTTGTCTTAACTAATGCACCAGCAACGTTCATGGACCTTATGAATAGAGTTTTCAAACCTTATTTAGATATGTTTGTTATAGTCTTCATTGATGACATACTAATATATTCAAGGAATGAAGAAGATCATGCTAGTCATCTCAGAGTAGTTCTGCAGACTTTAAAAGATAGAGAGTTGTATGCCAAGTTCTCTAAGTGTGAGTTTTGGCTTGAATCTGTGGCATTCCTAGGCTACATCGTGTCTGGAGAGGGAATTAAAGTTGATACCCAGAAGATTGAAGCAGTGCAAAATTGGACTAGACCCACCTCTCCAACTGATATTAGAAGTTTCTTGGGTTTGGCTGGCTATTATAGAAGGTTTGTAGAGGGGTTCTCATCTATTTCATCCCCTTTGACCAAATTGACTCAGAAGACAGTTAAGTTTCAATGGTCTGAAGCTTGTGAGAAAAGCTTTTTGGAATTGAAAAAGAGGTTAATTACTGCCCCAGTATTGACCTTACCAGAGGTACGTAAGGCTTTGTGGTGTATTGTGATGCATCTAGAGTTGGTTTGGGTTGTGTATTAATGCAGAATGGTAAGGTTATAACTTATGCCTCCAGACAGTTGAAAATTCATGAGAAGAACTACCCAACCCATGATTTATAATTGGCTGCTGTAGTATTTGCTTTGAAAATATGGCGCCATTATCTTTATGGTGTTCATGTGGATGTGTTCACCGATCACAAGAGCCTTCAGTATGTGTTTACTCATAAAGAGCTCAATCTCAGACAGAGGAGGTGGTTAGAATTACTCAAGGATTATGACATGAGTATTCTTTACCACCCAGGTAAGGTTAATGTTGTTGTTGATGCCTTAAGCAGGTTGTCTATGGGTAGTACCGCCCATCTTGAGGAAGAAAAGAGAGAGTTAGCAAATGATGTGCATAGACTTGCACGCCTGGGAGTCAGATTTATGGATTCCACAGAAGGAGGAGTAGTGGTGATGAATGGGGCTGAATCATCATTAGTGTCAGAAGTAAAAGGCAAGCAAGACCAAGAACCTATTTTGCTTGAATTGAAGGCAAATGTTCATAAGCAAAAAGTAATGGCTTTTGAATAAGGGGGTGATGATATATTGAGGTATCAAGGCAGGTTGTGTGTACCGATGATGGATGGACTCCAAGAGAGGATGATAGAGGAAGCTCATAGTTCCAGATATTCCATTCATCCGGGTTCCACAAAGATGTATCGTGATTTGAGAGAGGTGTATTGGTGGAATAACATGAAGAAGGGAATTGCATAATTTGTTGCTAAGTGCCTAAATTGCCAACAAGTTAAAGTAGAGCATCAAAGGACCGGTGGTTTGGATCAGAATATAGAACTTCCAGAATGGAAGTGGGAGATGATTAATATGGACTTCATCATAGGTTTACCAAGGTCTCGCAGGCAGCATGATTCTATTTGGGTGATTGTCGACCAAATGACAAAATCATCCCACTTTTTGTCGGTAAAGACCACCCATTCAGCAAAGGATTATGCCAGGTTATATATTCAGGAGATGGTAAGACTTCATGGAGTCCCAGTCTCCATTATTTCAGATAGAGGTGCACAATTCTGGAAATCTTTTCAGAAAGGTTTGGGTTCAAAGGTAAATTTAAGTACTGCTTTTCATCCTAAGACTGATGGGCACTATTCAGACCTTTGAAGATATGTTGAGGTCTTGTGTCATTGATTTCAAAGGTAATTGGAATGATCGCCTACCTCTTATTGAGTTCTCTTACAACAATAGTTACCACTCTAGCATCCAAATGGATTTATATGAAGCTTTTTATGGGAGAAGATGCAGATCTCCTATTGGATGGTTTAAAGTTGGTGAAGTTGGGTTGATAGGACCAGATTTGGTTCATCAATCTATGGAGAAGGTGAAAGTGATTCAAGAGAGGTTTAAAATGGTGCAGAGTCGACAAAAATCTTGCATTGATGTTAGGAGAAGAGAGTTAGAGTTTGAAGTAGATGATTGGGTATATCTAAAAGTTTCACCCATGAAGGGTATTATGAGGTTTGGTAAGAAGGAAAAACTTAGTCCCCGGCATATTGGACCTTATCGAATATCCAAGAGGATTGACAAAGTAGATTATGAGTGGGAGCCACCACAAGAGTTAGTCATGGTTCATTCGGTGTTTCACATCTCCATGTTGAATAAATGCATGGGAGATCCTTCATTGATCATACTAACTGAAAATATTGAGATCAAGGATAGCTTATCTTATGAGGAGATTCCTGTTCAGATTCTAGATCGCCAAATTCGCAAGTTGAGAACAAAAGAGGTAGCATTAGTCAAAGTGTTTTAGAGGAACCAATTTGTTGAGGAAGCTACTTGGGAAGCTGAGGAGGATATGAAAAAGAGATATCCACATCTCTTTGAATTCGAAGAAAGTGCAGACCAAGGTACTAATTCTCTTCTTAGTACTCTTTAAATTATGAGTGAGCATGTTGTTTGTTTGCATTTGCTTGTTGGGTGTTTGAACTTGATGTTACCACATTTAGCCTAGTAAGGGTAATCTCATTCGAGGACGAATGTTCCCAAGAGGGAGATATTGTAACATCTCGCAATTTGAAATAGGTAGGAAGAAGCTTAGAACTGGAAGTAGTCATTTTTGGAAATAATGAAAATCTGGAAATTTGTTCAAGTTAGGAAAAGTTGAGTTTTTGGTAACCTTCAAACGGTTATAACTTCTAGCTCAGGATGAGTTGGAGGTACTTCCAGTTATGGTAGAAAATCTCTTGGAATGATCTTTCCAACGCAGCTGAGTTTGCATGATTTTGAGTTTGTATGAGTGAATTATTTTCTTTGGAAGTTGAGCTACTGGAATAAGGAAAGTCCAATCCGGATTTTGGAAGGGTAATTTAGTCTTTTCCTTACCTAATTATTCTAATTCGTCTTTAGCAGTTTAATTGGGGTAAATTCAGATTTTAGTCAGTTATAAAAGGGAATTTTACGCTAGGGCTTGGAGAAGAGGAGAAAAGAGGAGAAAGGAGAAGAACGTTCAAGATTCGTCAATTTCATCGAGTTTAGCTTGTGGATTTCGTCGGGGGTGATCCCTACAAGGTATGTGAGATCACATAGCATTGGGCTAGTTCACCCACACGCCAATCATCATTCAATTCAGTGAAATATTTTTGATTTGAAAGTAAATCCTTTGAGTTCATGATGAAATTTATTTGAATTCTTGTGGGTTGTTGTGTTGAACATTCTTGGGGTTTGATTCATGTTTTCGGGAGTAATTTCTGTTTGAATCTATCATATATTGAGGGTATAATTGATCCTAAGTGTCTAGGAAAAGAACCATCGAAGTTTAGAGTTGAAAAATGAAGAAGAAATTTCGTCGGACAAATCTGGGCAGTGCCTCCGCGTCGCGGACCTGCTCCCCAGATTTGGGAAAAATTGTTTTGCGTTGCGGTCACGGACTGTTCTGCCTCAAAAGTTGTTTTCAAACCTAAACTATAAATTATTCTCCGCGTCGCGAACCCACCCTCAAATAGTGATTTTTATCACAAATCACGATCCTTGATTCCATAGATTCAATACAAGGAAAGTTAAGAGCCAAGTCAAGAGAAATCAAGAGTCAAGTTAAGAGAAGTTCATAAAGTTTTTCCAAAAGTCTTTTACAAATGTTTTAACTTTGCTTTAAGACTTAAGTTTTGAGTTCAGTAAAGAGTAAAGTTTGAAGTTCATTACTTCAAAAGTATATAGGGACTATGTATTCCCAAAGGGTTGAAAATGTTTTCACATTTAAACAAGAAAGGAAACCTTGATTTCCAAAGAGCCTTTGGGCTAGTTTTCAGAAAAGAGTAATCGCTTTCTAAATGAAGCAAGAGAGGAAACTTTGATTTCCAAGATAGTCTTTGAGCTAAGTTTTTGAGCACTAATCTCAAATCACATAAAAGAAGTATGTTTTAAACATAAGAGCTAATATCATATTTTTGGGAGTAGTATTGAGCACCTATATGGAGGAGAGTTTAGACAACTCACAGCCCCCATAAACCATGTAGCCATCATGGGTAAAAAATGGTCATACTTTTTAGATGAATCCTTTAGTGCTTTTTAGCATAGACTAGTGGATCCACTTAGTAGTTCAGGTTCTATACCCTCGGCAAGGTATAGGACGGCCCTGACAGCGTGAGGCAAAATGGTGTATCATCACAATAGCTTTTACGTGATGGTTGTCGGTTAGAGAAACTCCCACAGAAGTAATTGTATTCTTATAAACACAGTTTATTGTATTTTTACATACATTTCAAAGTTATATGTATCTTTGCATACACAGAGTTGACATAATGTTATAAACAACTTTTCTTTATATTGCACTTGTTTTAAACTGCTTTATATTGAAATGAGTTCAGTTATGTTGAGTTGAGCCAGGTAAGTTCTTCAGATTCTTTTCAAGCCTATGTTATGTTTACCATTCCAACTCGCATACTCGTACATTAAATGTACTGATGCCAGTTGGTCTGCATCTTATTATGATGCAGACCCAAGTAACTACGATTAGCATCCAACGCATCGTTGATCCAGTGAGCACTCCAGAGTCAGTTGTGAGCCTCCTTGCATTTCGGAGGAATCCTTTTATTACTTTCAGTTACTTTGTTAGTTCATTAGGATGTCTTGGGGTTTGTCCCGACATCCATCTCAGTTGTTTTAAAGGCTTCATAAACAGTCAGATGGTAATTCTTTAGTCTTTTTTAAGTTTTCATTAATGGCCAGTTGAATGTTTCCTTTTTAACATTCCAGTTTATTTCATAGATGTATTTGTATTGATTTAAGTCTTTCGCTGAGTAAGTTAACCAGGCAAAGGGTTCTCTTGGGGCTAGCAATGGTTCTCGAGTGCCAGTCCCGCCCAGGGTGTAGGTTCAGGGAGTGACATAAACGCCGTCTTGGGAACATCCTTAGGCCTAATTTTAAACTGATGGTTGCCAGCCTTATATCAATCTTGGAGAAAATTGATGCACCTTGCAATTGGTCAAAAAGATCATCTATTCGAGGCAAAGGATACTTGTTTCGAATAGTGACCCTATTTAATTGCCAGTTTTCTATACACATTCTCATGCTACCATATTTTTTCTTAACAAACAAAAATGGGGCACTCCATTGGGAAGCACTAGGTCGAATAAATCCCTTGTCAAGAAGCTCTTGGATTTGTGCCTTAAGCTCTCCTAATTCCGCCGGAGCCATACGATATGGAGGAATAGAAATGGGGCGCCTACCAGGCTCTAAATCAATGAAGAAATCTATATCTCTATCCAGAGGCATACCAGGCAAGTCACTAGGAAACACTTCTCTAAATTCTGACACCACAAGAATAGACCCAATGGATGGAGCATCAATCTCAACATCCCTAATATGAGCCAAATAATCCAAACAACCCTGCTCTACTAATTTTCTAGCCCGAATGGAGGATATGATCTTAGTTAGCTTAGGCTTGTACACTCCTTCCCACTCTAATTTGCCCCTTCCCAGAATTTCTAGAGTTACGGACTTAGTATTACAATTAAGCACAACATAATAGGGGGACAACCAAGTCATGCCTAAGATTATATCAAAATCAATCATATCCAAAATCACTAAATCAGCCCAGGTCTGATAACCTATAAAAAAAATAAGATAAGAACGATAGACATAGGCGACTATGACTGACTCTCCAACTGGGGTAGAAACATGGATAGGGGCATCAAGTATATCACAAATCATATCAAACTTTGAGGCAAATCTCACGGATACATATGAATAAGTAGAACCCGGATCAAATAACACATTAGCCATCCGGCCACAAACAAGAATAGTACTTGTGATCACCACGTCATATGCCTCTGCCTCATTCTTGCCCGGAAAGGCATAACACTGAGCCCTATCATCTTAATGAGCCACTTTTCTGCCTAGTTACGTTACACTGCCTGCATTACCATTTCCTCTACCTCAATGGCCTCGATGATTACCTCCTCGCCCATCTTGTGGATGTCCTCTACCATTATTACCATTCCTCACGGATACCACTGCTCTAGACTGCTGCTATGCGGAAACTAACACACGTGGGTAGGGACAATCTCTCCTCATATGCCCAGGCTTTCCACAGTTGTAACATGTACGATCAAAAGATGGCATGCTGCCCACTGAAAGTGCGACTCCCTGGCTATCCTGAATCAAATTATGAGATGGAGTTCCTGAGTAGTTGCCTGTAGAGGCGGGCACATCGAACTGAATTGGCTTGGCTGCAGCGTTGGCCTTCTGGACTCCCTGGAGTAAGAACCTTGAAAGTTACCCAAGTTCTTGGCCCTTTTTGCCAATGCCTTTGCCTGACCGTCTCGTCTCACCTCTTCCACTTTCTTAACATAGTCTGTTATCTCATTAAAGCTCCTCCCTGCAAAAGTCATATGAACTGATAACACTTGCAACTCAAAATTTAGTCCCCTAATAAATAACCGGATTAGCTCTTCCTCAGTAGTCACCAATTGAGTAGCATATCTAGACAAAGCATGGAACTTGGCCTCATAAGCAGCCACAGTCATACCACCTTGCTCCAAAGACATGAACTCATCCATCTTGAGATCTCTAAAAGTTTTAGGCAAATACTTCTCTAGAAACAGAGCATGAAATTGGGTCCAACAGAGTGGAGGTAAAGTAGAAGATCTGCATTCCATATAAGCTCTCCACCACTGCTTAGCCTCACCCTGAAGCTGAAAGGACACGAACTCAACCCCATGCTGATGGACAATCCCCAACTTATGAAGCCTCTCATAACAGTCTAGGATAAACTAATAAGCATCCTCATTCTCAGAACCAAGAAATACAAGAGACTTTAGCTTCAAAAACTTAGTCAGTATCTCATGCTCATTACCAGTCATAACAGAACCCAACAAAGGACTGAAGAAAGCATCATTACCTTTTGTCCCACCCGCCTTGGGCGCAGTGCTAGAAACAGGGGGATTAGTAAGAGTTTGAGTTGCTTGAGAAGAAGGAAGAACTCCAGGGCCAACCAACCCTTTCAAGAATGACATAATCTGTCGAGCTAACACTGGGTCTATGGGGGGAACATCGGTAGTCTCTGCCTGCACCTCTTACTCTTGTCCACATCCTCAACATTCTGAATATTAACATTATCATGTTCAAACTTTTCATGATGTGCATGAGGGTTCTCATAAATAGGATCATTCTCAATAGGAGCTCCATTCCCAGCAGACGCTACTCTTCCACGACCTCTACCCCTAGCTCTTCCTCTACCCCTGCCTCAACCATGACCTCTCGCTCAGATTCCTCAGCTGGAGCATTGATGGGAACTACGAGCCTAACGCCGTTGAATCTAGTGTTAACCATCTACGGACAGAAGAGTGAAGGAGGTTAGATACCAATTTGAATCGCCAGATACCAACTGGAATCAAGTCATAGCACGAAAAAAGACACGAGAAAACAGAGAGATTTCCTAAAGTCCTATAGCCTCTCGAAGAAAAGTAAAGGCGTCCCCGTACCATTTTGCAAGACTCTACTAGACTCATTTTGGCACATCGAGATCAACGAAACTAGGTTATGATGCCAACTTTGTCACGACCCAGACCGTCGTAATTGGCACCCACACTAACTCTCCGGTGGGAGAACCACTACTACAAGTCAAACAAAGTAAATAAACCCAAACTAAGGCATTTAAGTCATGGAAGCAAGTTAAATACTAAGGAAATAAATAGAGTTCCCATAAACACTAACAAAAGTCTAACAATAATAAACTAACAGTGCGGAAGTAATGCCTAGAATCTGAAAGTCAATGTACCAAAACATCTAACAATGAACCAAGTCTAAACAAGAAGCGATACAACCCCAACTAATCTACAAATAACTATTAGAACTGTCTAAGTCTGAAATGTGGACATAGACGAAAGGAGAACTCATGGCAGCCCAGAAGAATTGGCTCACCTTTGAATTCGAACGACGATCACTGATCTCATAAGCGAGGTGTGTCAGTAGCCACTTGAAGATGCCATGTACTCAACAAAAATAAGAGCAAGTGCAGTATCAATACACAACCACAGTGTACTGGTAGGATCACGCGGCTATCCCACTAAGTGCAACATACATAAGTCATCACAACAATATAATCACATGCATATAATGAACATATACAATATTATCAACATTTACTAACAATGAACAACTTCACATTTCTCAAGATACACAATTATATCCAATCATTGGTCCTCTCATGGAACCTAAAACCAAACAGTTAACATACCGGAACGTGGTACCCGATCCAATGATTATGCCGGAACGTGGAAACCAATCCCATAGATATGCCAGAACGTGGCAACCGATCCAAGTTAGTTATGCCAGAACGTGGCAACCGATCCATTCAATCACACCACAATCACAATCACAAGTATATCCTAAAGATCATACAATTAAGTCATGATTTCATGGTAACTATCATTCATCTATCTTATTTACAACAAGTGTGATCAATAATGCAACATTCATATACACAAATGTATCATAATGAAGTAAGAATAAACATACATCATACATCATAGAATTACAACCATCACATACCTCGAAACAAGCTTGAAACCCTAAGAAACTTGATCCTTCCTTTTCCCCATCAATATTCACCCATTCTATTACGTTTTATGGATCGAAAAGCATATTCGGGGAGTGAAAAGCTTACCTTTAGCCTCAAGAATGGTGAAAAATGAGTAGGAGTCGCCTGGGGTTCGTTCTTTAGATCTAAAAATCAGAAAGTGCAAAATGAGGTCGTTTAGGAGTTTATTTACGATCTTAAGTCACATCGAACCCGCCACAACGGCCCTCACCCCACTGCACCGGCCCCGCCAGAGCGACAAAAAGCATTGCTAGAGCGGCTTGCATGAAACAGTGAGCTATTTCAAGAATTCCAAAATCCCCATTTCACCCGATTGTTACCAGATTTCCCTACACCTTAAAGGCTTCGATTTCGTCCAAATCTGGACTAGATTGGGAAAAGCCAAATACTAAGAAAAAGTATTCCGGCCCCAAATTTTCCCCTGTTGGCATTTCTATAATGATAGGAATAGGTCATTACGCACACACATACATATATATATATATACATACATATATATATATATACATACATATATATATATATATATAGTTGTCTGTGTTTGGAAGTCCAACCGACCAAAACCCTCAAAACTAGCAAACTATTTTGTTCAAAGGAAGTGACAACCATGGATGTCAAAAGCTCATCTTGCAAAAGAAGAAGAATCTATCATGTCACAAAAATGAGGATTATGGATCTTCCAAGGATGATTTTGATCAAAATTCTTTCAAGATGGTCAATTAAGCCCATTTTCCTATGTAGCACTGTGTGTAAACTTTGGTACAATTTTTTATCTTACGACCCGTTATTTGTTAACAAATATCAAACAAGATCCCTTAAATTCCCCTACATTTATTTTATCGATGGTGTGGGCAAGCATTCACTTCTAGAACTTAAAACATAGTATAATTATTATGTTCGCCGTTGTAATAGACCCATTCAGTTGACCACTAAGTTTCACTACCCTATATGGAAAGTGTTTTTAGTTGGTTTGCGTAATGGACTCACTTGATTTGTGAATGATCCAACGCATATTGAGAAGCATTCTGTTTATATTAGTAATCCTCTTTTGGGTGAGTATTTCGAACTCTAATTGCCCCAATGTGTCACACCCCAACCCTAGGTGAGGCGGACAAGTACCATATGAACACATGCATTACAAGTCACCTATGATGATAAAGTAAACTACTACTATGAAGGTGTATTTACTAATGAGAAGCTTTATATACAATACATGTTGACTAGCTGAACCAATATATGTGACAAGTGAAACTATGAATTCAGATAATAGCTTTACAATGTCTACAAAGCCTCTACTGGAATCCATGATTACTATACTATGAAATACGCATAGTAAAGACACGGCAAAGCCCTGAATCAACCTGAAGCTCACCAACAACCGATGAGTATCATGTGCTTCTATTGGGGAGATCTACTAGTTGAGTACATGTACCTGCAATATGAAATGCAGTCTCCCTAATAAGGGACGTCAGTACGAAAGAATGTACTGAATATGTAAGGCATAATACAACCATATGTAAAATGAGAGCTCAAGTGAAACCAAATACCAATAGATAAGGATTAGAGACCACCTTTGCTTATACTTGGGGAATCGTGTATGTACATTCTTTTCTTTACTTTTCTTTGCATTATCATATTTATAAGCAATATGATACAAATGACCAACTGACTAGCGGTTGAAGAGGATGACCCATGCTAGGCATTTTAACCCCTGGGATGCTGTCCTCATAATTCCAAAAATTTGGATCGGCCCATGCTAGGCTTTTGCCCTTGAGTTGCCACCATCTTATACCAATTGGGATCGGCCCATACTAGGCTTTCACCCCTGAACTGCAACCCTTCTATACCAATTTGGATCGACCCATGCTAGGCATTTACTCCTAGGCTGCCACCCATAATTATACAGATTGCTTCACTTAGATATTTTTAATCTTTCAGATTGTTGTTTTGATCTTCATAACTCTTTTGAGATTGTTCTTTTGATGATCATAACTCTTTTGAGATTTCTATTTTGGTGGTCATAATTATTGTTGAGATTTGGAATTATGGACCAGTAGTAAAAGACATATGGATATGGACTTACGATAATAACAATGACCTGGGAAGAAAATGTGACATGAACGTGTAATACTTAGGAGCTTATATGACTCAGTAAGCATTTTTTACATCTCAAATTGAAGCACATATGAAGTGAAGACATTTAACATTCAGCCAAGAGATTTGAATTCTATATGCTAGCCAAATACTAACTAACTAATATCAAATACAAGGTATACATGAACGTGGAACCAAGGGAGAACCTGGGTAGATTCAACTGTAGGACGGATACATATTCTAAGTAAGTACATATAAAATGTCCAATAGAACAAGTAGGGATCTTGTGAGGTAACATTATAGTCTAACACAATGAGAGTAATAACCAATAAATGGAATTTATGAACATGTGAAAAGATGACATATACATAGATAATTGAAGCAAGTTGGCATGATATGGGCAGATTGTTTATACAACATATAAACATATGTACCATGTGTAATCTAGGATCATTTTGATTTATAAAAGGGAAATACGTGCCAAGGGTACTTTGACGATGAAACAAGTTTAAACCTTGCATGCTAATACTTGGTAGAGTAAGCACGTACATTTAGTAACAAACTCATATTAGAGTACTCACTTTACTGCTCTAGGGAGTAGGAACTGCAACTATGGATCAATCACTACCAAGGGCAATTAGAAAGCTTACTTTTTGTAATGCAAGTGTTGGATATAGGAAATCGAATAGCCTTACATACATTGCTATACAATTCAAAACATATGACTTAAGCTCCTTCTCTTCAGATTACTAATCTACAATAAAATAAGTTATAAGACTAGTATTAGTAGCTAATCAATCAATTTGAGCTACTTGATCTCACCCAAATAGTAACCAAGCAGTATGCATGCAATTTATCTAGCCAGTGTATTTTCTTTCCTTCCTTTCCCTTTAATC
>JAJOOO010009136.1:0-25526 GCA_029582685.1 Solanum piurae | reverse complement strand
TATATTTATATTTCTAGTATTTCAATAGTTTGAAGCTTGTATTGATTGAAAGAATCAAAAGATCTAGTAAGACGATATCCTTAAAGCGCTTGTATTGATAGGAAGAATTAAGTAATCTAGTGAGACATGATCAGGGGCGTATCTAGAGGTGGTGCCGTGGGTTCACATGAACCCATGCTCCCCTCTTTAGATCATATATAGTAGTGTTATATGTTAAAAAAATATTTAAATATAGATATGTGAACTCATGTTCAAAGTATCATATAATAATATGATGATGAAAGGGTGCACCTCTCTGAGTGAGGATATAAATTTAAATCTTATATCTATCTTCTGTTTTTGAGTAACACCTCTCCAAGTGGCTATCGGTTACACTTTTGGCGTTACAACTAGTTTTTCTTTTGTTTTTTTCTTAAATCTTTCAAAAAAATTGTCACACCCCGAGCCTACACCCTGGACGTGGCCGGCACTCGAAGACCATTGCTGGCCCCAAGCGAACCCTTGGCCTGGCTTACTTACTCAACGGAAAACTATATGCATATTTATAATGATCAAACACTATAAATGTACTTTAAAAGAATAAACTGAACTACTCAAACTAAACTCATAATGTTTTAAAAATAAACATTTAACTTAGCTAAAATGACAACTCAACTCTGAACATAAGTCAATAACAAAGTAAAGACAAATGCCTAACTGACTGTCTATCTATGAAGCCTCTAATAACTAAGATGGATGTCGGGACAGACCCACGACATCCTAATGAACTATCTAATACTGAAAGTAAACAAAAGAGATCCTCCGGAATGCAAAGAGGCTCACCAACAGACTCTGGACTGCTCACTGGATCAACGATGCACTGGATGCCAATCCTAGTTACCTGCGTCTGTATCATAATACGATGCAGGCCAACTAGCATCAGTACATTGAATGTACGAGTATGCGAGTTTGAATGCTAAAACAGATATAGGCTTGAAATGATTCTGAAAGAAACACTTACATTGGCTCTTCTCAACTCATGAATACTTAACTGAACTCATTTCATTATAAAGCAGTTTAAAACAAGTGCAATATAAAGAAAAATAAAATTGTTTAAAACATGTTGTCAATTCATAATCATAATATCATAAAAAGACAAACCATGCTCTCTCTCAAAGTCGACTTGTGAAATGCATGAATGAAGTCCCATACCCCCATTCACACTAAGCAGAACCCCTTGAGGAACCATGCTATTATTTCTGTGGGAGTTTCTCTAACCGACAACCATCACTTAAGAACTATAGTGATGATACAACGCTTTACCTCACGCTGCCGAGGCCCATCCTATACCTTGTCGTGATATAGGAAGCTAACTTCACTAAGTGGATCCACTAGTCTATTGTGAAAAGGATTCATCTAAAAAGTATGACCCTTTTCTACCCATGATGGCTACATGGTTTATGGATACTTGAGTTTATATGAACTTGCATCCCCATATCAGTGCTCAATACTACTCCCAAGAATATACTTAGCTCATATGTTTTAAAAACAACTTCTTTCTTTGGTTTGAGATAATTGCTCAAAAATCAGTTTAAAAGTTCTCTTGGAATCGATGTTACCTTTTCTTGCTCAAATGTGAAAATATTTATAAACTTCTTTGGGAATACTTAGTTCCCTAATAGCTTTTTGAGAAATGAACTCAACTCTTTACTCTTTGCTTAACTTGAAAACTTGATCCTTAAAATGAATTTAAAACATTATTAAAGACTCTTGAAAACTTTAAGAAACTTTGCTTTGACTTGCTTCTTAACTTCTAGACTTTGATCCTAACTTTCCTTGAATTGAATTATGGATTCAAGGCTCATGATCTCATGTTTATGGATTATTTCATGATGTTTAGATGTACCTTAGAGTGTTGAAATCAACTTAGAAACATAGGTACATTGCTAAGGAACAAGTACGGAAAGGTGGGGAACGAATGGGGAGAACTGGCGTCCCTGGCGCTCTGAGAGACGCGGGGCGCTAGACCTCAAACTTCAGAGGACTGCCTGTGGCGCTCTGGCTGGCGCGACGCGCCAGAGGCCAAAGTTCAGAGGAACTTTTCTGGTGCTATGGCAGGCGCGGTGCCCAAGCCTTGCCCAGAAAACCTCCGACTTTTCTCTCTCGTTTTTCATCTCTAAACCCTCTAAACTCCCATGGTTCCTTCCCCAAACACTTAGTATCAATTGTACCCTCAATATACTACCAATCTAACTCGAAAAACAACCCAGAAACCTGAATCAAATCAACTCTCAAGCATCACAACTCAACCAACAAGAATTTGACAATTGTTCTTCAAGAACTTCACTTCTTAACATATAAACAACTCCAAATCGCTGAATTGAAACAAGTTGGTGTATGGGTGAACTAACCCATCACTAAAATATCTCACATACCTTAGAGGGGATCACCCCCGACGAAATCCACAAGCAAACCACGACGATCTTGACGGATCATGAACGTTCTTCTCCTTTCTCCTCTTTTCTCCTTTTCTTTTCTCTTCTCTCAAAACCCTAACTCCTCTTGGTAAAAGTGTAAACTGTTTGGAGGAAATTTTGAGTTGGTTGGGATTGGAAAAAAAATCAATCTGCAATATATAAATATTGTATAACCAAATATATAAATATATATGTATATCTATGATATAGTTATACACAATTTATACAATATCAGTACATTACATATGCATACAATCATTTTGTTTATTTTTTTATGAGTAAATTTTAGGCTTAGCAAACATAAAAATCATATTTGTATGCTATATGTATAGTTTGTATAATTGCACTCCATAGCAAATTTTATATTTGCTATAGAGCATCAGATTTGTATAATCACAGGCAGACATTTCGTTTGTATAAAACGCAATGATTGTATATGTATATCAGTCAGATAATTGTATATTTGTATCAATGATTGTGTTTGTATATCTGCATAAAATTTGAATTTGTATACAATTGAATCGAAATATAACATTTGTATATCAAATCTCTCTCTCTCGCTTTATTGTATAATTTGTGTTTGTATAAAGCGAGAAAGAGAGAAAGGCAAATAAGAACTGGTAGGGGAAGATCTGTATTTGTATAATTATAAGTATATATGACGAAAATATATGTATTTGTATATACAGTTCTCTCGCCTTATACAAACACAAACACAATTTATACATTTGTGTTTGTATAAAAGTGAGAGAGACGAGGGAGATCAGGGAGAGTGGCGAGTGAGATTTCTGGGGAGAGAGGCGAATGGAAAGTGTTTGCTATGGATTATAATTAAATAAAATTGTGGTTATAACATTTAATTTGAATTAATAGTTTACTATTTTATAAAAAAATTCCCTTTTTTTATTGCATGTGTAGTTATGTAAGGGCCTGTTTGGATTGGCTTTTGGCTTATGACTTATAAGCCAAAAGCCATAAGTTAGGATTTCTAACTTATGACTTTTGGCTTATTTTTGTTATTTTGGCTTGATTAATGAGTTTGTACGTTAGTAAATGGGAGTCTGGCAATCAAACAGGCAAATATGATCTGTTTGTTAAACTACAAACCTATATGAGCACTTTTCAACACGAAATATATCATATCTAAATTTTAAAAAATTGATATTTGCCCTTTTTAAAAAGAAAATAGTAGATGACTAGAAGATAATGATATTGCCACAAGTGTTCTTAATCGTATTACTGATGCTTTACATGTTATTTGAAAAATTAATATATTTTTCAAGAACACATTTATTGGTTCAAAAATTGGAAAACAAAATAATTTACCCAAGAAAAAAAGAAAAAACCACGCGTACATCAATTATAAAACAATCTTGTTACTAGAGACCTGCACGAAATGGCACACTGGTTGCTGGCAACCATGATCGACCAGCAATAAAAAATTCCAGGCTGAACCTTGCTGCTTCATTTGAATTTGTGATCACTCGATACCCGCGCCACGTGACTCTACTACTAGTCGATGCTCCAGGACCAGTATTCCTGTATTCTCCGTAATACAACGTATCTAAAGCAAAATTACCATCCCACTCTAGCCAACCAACAGGATCCACCAATGAATCAAGATATGTTTTCATAAAAACAGTTCGTGAATATTGTTTCCATGGTCGTCCTAAAAATGTCTTGAATGTACCTAGCACAGGCTTAAGGTCAGATGCAGCCATAACTCGCGAGTTATGTATTGAAATTCCGGTGTTTTGGTTAGGATCAGTCCAGCCTTGTGCTGTTATGGTAATCTTTTGTTTATCCATAGGCCTCCTAGCGAAAATCATGCAATTTTGCAAAACCACTGCAGCGTTACCAAAAATAAAGTCTACTGTACCATAGATATAACATTCTTTATAAAACTGTCGTTGTGAATGGACATATAGAGTGTCTTGATACCCTTCAAATCCACAACGATAGAAAACTGATAGGTCAGATCCAGAACGTAGTGCAACTGCTTGATGATTTTGTGGACCAGCTGTGTTGCGGAATGTAATGCCTTGAGCAATAAATCCTTCCCCAGTAACCACTGCAATTTTATAACAGGGTAAAATATTAACTATATATATTTGCTATATACAATAGTACTAATATGCAATATAGCTTACCAACGGTGCCAGAGTTAAACGTGGTAGAGCCTCCTCCAACGCTACGGCTACCCGTGATAATTGTGTACTTCATTCCATCGCCAACCAACATAATATTCTTCGGACTACTCGAGTATATATAGTTGTTTTAAAACTGAAATATAGATATCTAAATACATATATGTAGAGTTGTCAAAAATGGTCGGCCCAGCCCCACACGACCCAAGACTCGTAAGCCAAGGAATTTGAAAGGTTAGGGCGGGCCGACCCTTCATTTGGAAGGATATGAAAATGCTCAACCCAACCCAATCCAACCCTAGAAGGGCCGAGGTTGGGGGGCAGACTAGCCCAAGAAAATGAAAAGATTTTCGAATCAAATATGATAAACAATGGTGTTGTTTCAATAACACTAGCAAAAAATATAGTGTAATTAGCATGTATCTCGCATACCAGATACGCGAGCGAGATAAGAGAGTGACAAGCAAGATGGTGGGAGGGAGGTGAGGGCGCGAGATTTGTCTATGTATCCTAGATACATGCAAATCTACTTGGATAGAGTGTATCTAGAACAAACTAACATAATTTTGAGTCCATAGAATCCGAGATACATGTATCTGGACGTACAAAAATCTGATAAGATTCATAATATTAAAACATAGCGTGTATTTAAGTAATTAGATTATATATTAGTGAAATTATTGTAAGTTACCTTTAAATAAAAAGTTTTGACCCATGTGTTGACCTTGGCCCGGCCCCGATCATGCCTCAAGGCCCAAGAGCTTATATGGGCTGGGCTCATAAGCCTTAATTTTAAATAGATTTGAAAAATCCTATTTCAACCATACCTCAATAACGGATTGGATTGGATTGAGCCGGCCCCATGGGCTAAGCCCATTTTAACGGCTCTACATATACGTATCAATCATCGATCAAACATAGATAGATAGATAAGATATACATAGAGTTTGTTTGACCAAACAAATACTTTAATTAGTAGAGATCAATTGAATATAATTAGGAGGGGATAATTATACTGTTCAATTCTCAAGGAGAAGGGGCGGGTTACGTTAGGGTGATGAGAATAGTTCTTTCTTTTTATTTTAATTTATTTTTTATTCTATTTTTTTTTACATTTTTACTTTTGAGTTTTTCTAAAATAGTAAAAAATATATTTTCATTTTGCATTATTTATCTTTTAATCCTAGTCTTTACTTCTTATGATTCAATATAATTTCTCATATTTTCATTTCTTATTCCTTTGTTTTCTTCACTTGGCATAATTGTGTTATTATTCTAATTTTTGAATTAAAGTACAACTTCATTATTGAATGAGATTATAGATTTATGTTTCCCTTAATTTCTTAATTATATTTACTTAAGTTATATTGGAACTTATTTTATGTTTTATTGAAATTTGATATTTGAGTATTATTAATTATTTTTTATAAAAAATAATTTCTGTTGGATTTTTTTTATTACTTTAGTGGTGTTGACTTGCTATATTATATTGCATGCTATTTATTTTTAGTTAGATTTGATAGAATACTTTTATGTATTTGAATAATTTTATTACAATATATTTATAATATTCACTTTTTGTCAAACATGCCGTTCATGATGATCTTACCGTAAATATATTCAAAGAGTGATAAAACCCTGATATAAGTCAAATTTATAATAAATAATTTTACTATGATTTGAAAGTATTTAATTCTACGCCTTATCCTTTCTTTTTTATGTTTAAAAAATCTGGATTCTTTGTTAGCGGCAATGGACGCGGAGATTTGGAGGAGAAACGCGGAATAACAGAGCATTCAAATCATTTGAAAAAGTCTGACTTTTTAATCTTGATATATATATATATAAAAGATGCTAAAATTAAAAATAATTGATCTCTTATTAGCTGTATGAGCTAAGAAGTGACATCACTCATTCTTTTAAATTTAATAAGGATATGCAATAGGTGGACGTTCAATTCTTTGATTTAGTTTTTTAAATTTCGATCCAATTCTTTAATTATTTAAAAGTGTGTATGGAATATCAAATTGAATTAGTTAAGTTCGAGCTTTTTCAAGGTTAGTATGATTGGATCTTTTTTAATGTGAATTGCAAATTATATAAATCGCACTTGTTTAGGTAATAAATACTAGAATTCACGATAGTCTTGAGTATTACTTAATGTACCATATTTTGTTTTTTTATACATGTATCTCCGACGAATTTAAAAAGCGAGATACATATTTTATTAGTTTGAATTAATTAATTGTAACTGATTTCCTTGATTAGTTAAAGAAGTAATTGACTACTCTAACAGAATTTCAGCATTCCACCATATTAACTATATCAAATTTTCCAAAAATGTGGATTTCAGCAAATCAGAATAATTGTAATCTTCACCTTCTTCATAGTAGATCGTTTTTATTTCTTTCCTTAATTACATGTATCTATATGTCCATCTTTTAATATATATAATTATTTATATAATATATTTAATTATTTATCTAAGGCGTATCTTACCTACAATAATAATAATGCATGTATTTGATGGTCTTTTTTAGAATGATTTCCATAAGTACATTTTGTATCTATTATACATGATCGTGTATCTGAGTTATATCATTTAGATACATTTGTATATATAATGTATATAACAACAATGTCTACTATGTTAATAAATTCTTCGTTAGATACAAATACATGTATATACCTAATAGACATATGAAGACATACTTGTATATACAATGAAAACAAAAAGATGCATTAACTTGTTTAAATACACCAGATCTAATAAAACAATATGCAAAGCTTTTGTGATTGAAATACATAACATTAATTTCAGATACATGTAAAAGAAATCATGTTTAATTCTTCTCCCATTATATCTCTTTCATCGTCTACGGCGAAAATGATTAGTTAATAAAGATACAACACATCATCATGAATTTATCAAAAATAGACTTGAAAATCTATAGAATCCATGACTTCAATGATAAAGAATTTATGGAGTCGTTGACTATAAATGTGAACTGTTTGACCGATCCATCCATTAACTTGGAAAGCTTTCTCTGTAACAGTTACTTTGATTTGGTCTTGTTAGAAAGGAACAATACAAAATAAGGTTTGGGTTCAAGTGATTATGTCGGTCATGGTGATGATATCTTGAGAAGAAGAGAGTAGATTAACCATTGTTGAAATGAAATTGTATGGTGAAATTCTTGAATCAGAAAGGAGGAGAGATAATTAAGTGAAAAATATGGGGAAGAGAATTAAGAGAGTAAAATTATTTAATTGAAGATGTACTAATTTTATGAAAAATGAAATTAAGAAATGTAAAGACATGAGTTTTTGACTATATTAATATATTGATAAAATTTAAAATATACAAAGTTACAAACTTACAATAATTTATCTCTAATAAATTGTAAATTCTACATATTTCAATTTTTTTTCTTTCAATTCATTTGTATTAACATTAACATGAATTGACTCATAATTTTTAAAATCAACTAATCCGTAATTTAAACTTACTGTGCAGAAGGATCTCCAATTGACATTATTTCTTCAAGTTCTTCTTCTTTCGTATTTTGTATTTATTCTTTTCTTCGCTCTGATCTAATCCAATCTCGAAGGCAAACTAAAACATTTATGGCATTGTTTCTCAATGAATTCGATTATCTCCAATCTGCTGCCTTTCTTGACTAAATGCACTCTCTGATGCAACAATTGGCATTGAAACATTTATCACATCCCTCGCCAATATGGTTGAAAGTACTTGATATTGTTTTTTGTCGTTCTTACACCATTCCAATGTGCTAACATTATTTTGATAGTGTTCTGGGGCATGTTTCAGTTAATAATTAAGCTCGTCTCAATTTATTCTACTTTGTTATGTAGGATGTATTCTATTTCAAACATATATAAAATTAATAACACAATGGATATACATACATTGTGCTTGTCTTTTAGAAGATAATGACTCGTCAAAAAAAGGAGATAGAGGAATGGTATGTGTAGACGTCGCATTATCAAGTAAAGTGACATAATGATTATATAATGATTATATGAGCAATTGTATATATCTTTCATAATCTTAGACATACTAGGTTCCTCATCAACTTGAATTCTAAAGCAATATATATAATGTGAACAAATTCAGACATTGTAACCGATTTCATACACGAATTTAACATAGCACCAACCAAATAAATAGGAGAAATAGGATAAATTTGTCCATGAAGTAAGCATATTGTCCATGAAGTCTAAAAATATTTAACCGACAAATACTTAAGGAATACCTTTAAACATAGGATTATAAACTGATTGTATATAAAGAATAAAAGTATTAGAATTAGCAAATGAAATAGGTAGACAACCATAAGCTATATCATTTTCACTAACTCTTAATGATCCCTCGTTTTATTATACGTTTGAATTAATTTTTTGATTCGTGGGTTTAATCTACCTTGGACTGGCCCAGTAACACCCATGCCTTGTCCTATATGTTCTTTCCAATCAGAGTGTTTATCATCTAAATGTCTAAGCAAATGATATGTTGCACTTTATTACTCCCGATCTTATGCTCATATAGGGTGACACAAATACATTCAATTTTAGTTGTTCCATCCACTCGAGTAAATAATGTCATACTAATTAAACTACTTTTTTTTCTTTCTTTTACATGTCGTGGAGGTTGATTACAAACTCTAGATTGAGCATTATCAATAATGATAGTAGAACTAGTTGATGTAGCATCATCATTATTATCACTATTATTTTGGTCCACATCTACTTCATTTGTTCTTTTATACCGTAATTTTCTTGTACTCAGATTCATTCATACCGTGTGCACCTACACTTATATTTCCAATTTCATTAGGTGGTGTGTCATAAATACGAGAGTAAAATTAATTTGTACTATAAGGTATAAAGATTTAGTCACCATGTGCATTAATTCCAACAAATCTATGAAGCACGCACAAAATTAACTATTCATAATTTAATTCATTGTCAATGAGTGTCAAGGCAATGATGGCGAGTGTTTTAATAACAGTCATGCTTCTGTGTATCACCTTCTTCACATTGTGTAGGTGAAGCCATCGATGCATTCTTCTGCGTTTGTTGATGCAGCAGTGGTGTACGATATAGCGTCATGCAACTGAGATTCCTTATCTCCTAATACCTTAACAGTCTCTTTCAATTGGTACACAGCTCGAATGCAGTCTTTAGCAGCCACCGCTTCATATCCGATCCCTTCTGTTTTGACAGATTGAAGACAATGACAGAGGCGCTGCGTGCCCCTTTTATGGCTACTTTAACTGCTCTTTTGCAAAGTCGTGTGGAGTTGGTTTTCACGGAAGAAGCATACGGCATTAGTGTTTTCATGCAAAGTGAAGGGTGTCAACTGTCAAGTGTTGTTGCATTTCATACGGCATTAGTATACACTGACTCTGTCTGTTTGTGAGATGAATAAAACAAAAATCAAGGTTTTGCCCTCCATTTTCTATATTGTTTGGAATAAAGAGAAAAGATTTAAATGTGTATTTATGGAGGAACGCATCTCAATCCTCATCTTTCCGATAATTCCTCTTTCTCTACATATCTCCAACTTATTTTTGTAGTTTGACTTTATTTTACTTTTTAAAAATTATTATTATTATTATTTATTTATTACTTAGTTATTACTACAAGTTATGCTCCTCTTTTTCTTTAATTTATTCGCTACCTTTTTTTTCTTTTTCTTTTTTAACAATTGACAAGGGTCTACTGAAATTTTAACATTACACAGATAATCTTTATTTTACAAATATCATCTTTTATTGTTTTAAATTTTGTACATTAATTATTTAACAGTCTTACTGAATCACTCTTTTTTTTTTTAATATATGGATAAAATAATGTGTAGTTAGAATTATGAGATTGCTAAAATCTTTGGAAGCAAATCCAAAATTAGTCAGCAGCTTGTTTTTTGAATTTTAAGGAGTCTGTTTTCTTTGAAAGTGATTTGTTGCTATTTTTACGTTTCGGTTTGTTACACACTGAGAATGGTTTGTTGCTCACTATATTATCTTAATTAAAATTATTAAAGCCTGTTTGGTATTGCTTTAAATATAACTTTCATTTAAGGTTTTTTGTTTTTTTTAAATAGCTTTTTAGAAAAGTGCTTATGAAAAAGTAATAATTTGTGTTTGGTTAATTATTTGGAAAGTGTTTTTGATAAACCAATTGTGTTTGAGTAATCATTTTTTAAAAGTATTTTTTAGAGTTAAATCACAAAAAAGGGCAAGTATTAGTGCATATTTAATATTAAAATGATTTAATAGAGAGAAATTATTTTAAATATTTATTATTAAAATTTTAAATAATTTTTTATTTTTATTAAATTAATATGTGCATATTCAAATTATCAATCAATATTATACATAGATAAATAATTAAAAATTAAATATTTATATAATATTAACATAATACTTTAAATGTAATTAAGAGTATCAAGTGAAATAAATTTAAAAATCATTCTACTAATTAAATCACTAGATACGAAAATTCTCTACAAAAATAAATAAATATAAGGGATATGTTAATAAATATGTATATACATATGCAAGAATAGTTTTTCTCAAAAAAATTTAGCTTCTTACTAGCCGAAAAACTATTTCTCCAATTAAAAGCAGTTATTGATTAGTGAAACACCTTAATATTTTCAAAATAAATATTTTTAACCTCTGGACAAATGCCCAACAGACTCTTAATCTTAAAAAAAAGCACAACTATTATTTTATAGTAAAAAATGAGAAAAATAGTAGTAGAAGGTAACTTGGACTCTTCAACCTACCTTTATTATTTTAAATTTTACCCAAATTATGAGCTTATGCGTATGCCCAGCCCTAGATATTGGTATCAAAATAATGGTTAATAAAAATGAGATGATTAATAAAGAAAAAAAAAGATATTTTTCCTATGAAACTATATTTAAAAAAAACAATAAGAAGAATAAAGTAATAGGGAGATGAGAGAGACTTCTTATTACTCTTGAAGTATATTTAGGAATTCATCCCCAATAGGATTCCTAACTTCACTATAACACACATATTTACAACAATCTTTTTATTTATTTTTGAGATAAAAAAATATTTTTAACAATCATTTCAAAAATAATATTAAAGAATACAACCAAATTAAAACTTTTGTTGAATTTTTAAATGAGTATAGCACATCGAATCTCTAGTAATAAATTAGAAACTTATTTATCACATTATTGTAGAATAATCTTTAAAATCATTATCACGGTTTTGCTCTAATAGGTCATACACTTATTTTGATATTTTATGAAAGCTCGTCCTGTATTCTGCTCTGCCGCCGAGCAATACAAGACCTACAAAGAATATGAATTGGTTTTTAGTAAAAAAGAAAAGTTACAATATTCCAAAAATTATGAAAAATGTAAAATATATTTCCTAGTCTCAACAAATTAACTATACACCCGTTCTTTTTTAGATGTTGGTTGTCATTTTGTGCTTTTTGAGAGTTAATTTGACTAATTTCAAAATATTAATTAAATATTTTCAAATAAAACTTTTTATATTACAAAAAAGTACGGGAAAACAATTTTTTTTCCATATCAATATGATAGAAAAAATACATCTTAAAATATTAATCAGGTAGATAATGAAAAAAAAACCATGATGACTAAATAGTAATGGATTAAAAAGGAAACTGATATGCATTAATTCCAACAAATCTATTGATTTACTCTATGAAGCACAAAATTAAAAGCAATACTACTGTTCATAAATTAACGATGGCTAATGAGTGACAATGCAATGTTGCCGAGTTTACTAATAACTGCCATGCTTCTATCTATCACCTTCTTCACATTCGGATTGATCTTTGGCTCCGTCTGATCGGCGAACCCATCGATGCATGATCCTAAGTTTGTTAATGCAGAATATGCATACGATCTAGCGTAAAACAATTCATATTCATCTTGTTCACCAATCATGTCTCCAATTGCCTTAACACTCTTTCTGAATTGATGCACACTATTCTTCACACTTTTAATGCAGACTTTAGTAGTCTTAGCTTCATATTGGGAAAGTCCCTTCTGTTTTGACAGATTGGAGATGATGACAGAGGCGCTGCGTGTCCCTTTTATGGCTACTTTAACAGCTTCTTCGCAAAGTCTCATAGAGTTGGTTTTCACGGAAGAAGCATACGGCATTAGTGTTTTCACGCAAAGTGAAGGGTGTGAAGTGTTGTTGCATTTGGTTTTGATGAAGTTTGTATAGACTGACTCTGTAGCCAGCACCTCTATTTGTGAAATGAATAAAACAATAGCCAAAAGTGGGAAAATCAAGGTTTTGCCCTCCATTATCTCGTTTTTTATGAATAGCCAAGAGTTTATGGGATATTTGATTTCTCCAAATATATTTATTAGTGTTCTTTATATAAGTATGAGTAGCCTAACAAAAATCAAATACATCTTGTAGAGTTAATAAGGTCTCTAACTGAATTACTATAGGCATGAGTATCCAGAGTTAATAAGGTTTCTAACTGAATCACTCCCACTAAGCATTAAATATCTAAAATATTCTCAACTAGCTCCTAATAAAATTTCCCCAAGCTTTTCAAATTATAGAAAGGGACCCCTAATTTCCAGTAGTGATAGAAAGGGGCCTAGGTATATTTTACTAGACTTAAAAGCTTGCCCCGAACTTTTCATATTATTAAAAAGAGCCTGACTTCACCCTTTTCTCAATGAAAGGGTTTCACATGTAAAATTGTGTGTTAAAAGGGCCAAAAATATCGTGTACTATTTGAAAAGATTTGAATATATCCTCATTCACCTATTTGATTAAAAATATTATTCAATCCACTTTTATAGCCTACTTTTATCCTTATAACTAACAAGTAACAACATTTTTTGGGGGTGCGAAATTCATCTTATTCACTAAAGCTTTTATTATAATATTTTTGTGCTAAAAATTTTAATCTCAAGATTTCTTTAATATTATTTGTGATGTAATCTAATTTATTACGTGACGTCTTTCTATTTAATAAAATTAAATCTTCAACCCATCAAATTTTTTCCAATCCGCCCCGACTCAAAATTTATATATATATATATAATAAAAGAGAGCAGTTTGTAATGTGGTTAAGCGAAGTGGCAAGTTAATGAAACGTCACTTGGCAATATAGATATAATAATGATAGATTTGATTTAAATATAGATATAATAATGATAATAGTAATAACAATAATTATTATAATAAATATAGTAGTAGTAGTAGAAACCGGGGGGGGGGGGGATATTTTATTCATTTCAAATATTTCCTTCAATTTAAATATATACCCTACAAGAAATTAAAATATCATTGTACTTAAAACAAATTAAGGTTTTTGAATGGTAAGAATTTTAACTTCTTAGCTTCTCCTATATATACTCCTGAAGTGATTATACTATTTATATAGTTATTGATCATTAGTTTTATTGGTGAATTTATTTACTCATATTCTTTATTGGTTGGATTTATTTATTGCATTCTTCAATATTATTCTTCATTTCTATAAATCTTATATGAGATTCGTTGTCTATTCATACTCATATAGTTCTGATTATGGGAAATTAGGAAGTGGGAGGGGGGGGGGGGGTGTACATTTGATTGAGAAACAATATAATAGTTCATCTTTTTTTTAAAAATAATATCTTTTAAAATGTTTGAACAAGATATCATTAATCTAAAATGCTTTAAAATAATAGTTTAATATTATCTGCGCATCACGCGGATACGTATGCTAGTAGTATCCATAAATCCATTTATGTGTCATAATGGCATGACACGTACAAAAAAGAAGAATCAATGAAAAAATAAGAAGAAAAATACCAAGGCAAATAAAAGTGTGTAATAATAATAACACTTGTTCTTCACAGCCCCGCAGTGAATGGCACCCCAGTAGAAGGCAACCACGCCCGGCCAGCTATAAGGCTTGCAACAGTATACTTAGAAGCAACATTGCCATTTGTTATGACATGATAACCAGGCCACTTCACCCTAAACCTAGTCGAAGACGCTGGTCCAATATTACCATATTCAGCATAGTACAAGGTACTCAAAGCAAAATTAGAATCTAACCATGTCAACCAACCTGCTGGATTAACCAATGTGTCTAAATAAGTCTTCATGATAACCGTTCTCGAATATTGTTGCCATGGACGTCCTAAATATGTTTGGAACGATCCAATTACTGGAAGAAGATCGGGAGCTGCCATAATCCTAGAGTTGTGGATTGAGATTGCTGTATTTTGAAAAGGATCGTTTCTTCCTTGTGCTGTGACCACGTTTACTTGTCCCCATAATGGTTTACGGACGTAAATCATGCAATTTTGGAAAACAACTGCGGCATTGCCAAAGATGAAATCTATGGTTCCGTAGATATAACATGATTTGTAGAATTGTCGTTGAGATTGGACAAATAGGGTGTCTTGATAGCCTTCGAAACCACAAGCATAGAATACTGATAGATCAGATGCTGATCGTAGAGCTACTGCTTGACCGTTTTGTGGCCCTGCTGTGTTTCGGAATGTGATGCCTCGAGCAACGAATCCAATTCCATCCACCCCTAAAACATTGTCATTTCAAATAATTTACAAAATCAACGGAGTATAAAGACTTTTAGTAAGTACCAATTAACGTACCATATGCTTACTATTTTATTTGTAAAATAAATAAATATATATATATGTCAACCCCGTTTCTAAATCTCAGAAAACATGTTCGTATGGCAGAAGGATATATATATTTTTTTAATTTAGAAAACTAAGATCTGACCTGATAAATTACAGTATATTTTAATAGTAGTCATTTGAAAATGCAGATTGTTCCCCTTAAGAATTGTTGCACGTGAAAGGAATTGAATGCAACAAAATGATCCGCCAAAGTAGCATTTGACCTTTAATTAGCTTAATTTTTTTTTGTTTTGTCCTTTGATCTTTAGACTTTTCTTAACATTTTAATAAAAAGTATGTCATGACTCATGATCCATCCAGTGACAGTATTAGGGAGGTGGTTAACTTCCGAATCCCCATATTAAGGGCCAATTTGGTGTAACTTAACTCACATTATGCCTAATCTTCCCTAAAGTCTGTTTTGGACGTCAACCCTTACCCCAAGTAGAGTGTAGAGAGAGATAACAAACCTACATCTTCAAAAGCGTATAGGTTGGCCTCAACCTTTTTGATGGAATTGTGTATTACTATGATTCTCCACCTTATTATGCTATGAAGCAATTGGGACCAAGTATAGTAGATTAGTCTCATTGAGTCATAGTCAATGTACTATGAATATTATAGCTAATATATACCGTTTGACTTGACATAAAGTTTAAGAAAAAGAAGAAAGACTTTTGAAATTTTTGAGATAGATATTTGTGTGATTATAAATCATTCCATTAAGAGTAAAATAAACATTTTATAGTCAAATTATTTACTAAGTGATTAAGAAATGTGTAATCTTTTTGGGATTGACTAAAAAGGGAAGTGAATCATTCTTTAGCCGCGAAAAAGAAGTTGAGCAAAATCCTTAGACATTTGCCAAAAGTTTGTTCATTCTACATGGAATTCCTCTGCTGTTGTTGTTTTTCGTAGTTTTACTTAATGCCAATGAACTAGAAGTAGATAAGTCCCTTGCATTATGCTTTTGTAATTACGCATCAATGCATGAAAGATGAAACCATAATGATATAAAACGGAAGAAATTGAAACACAAAACTGAAAACGAAACAGAGAGGGAGCTCGAGAGTGATTACCAACAGTTGCAGTACTGTAAGTTGTGAAACCAGCAGCAACACTGCGGCTTCCTGTGATTATAGTGTATCTTAAGCCATCACCAACTAACATGATTTTCCCCATCGTAGGACCTACCAAAATATTCTCTTTATAAACTCCCCTTTTGATATATATAACGATTCTTTCATTTCCAACTCTCTTTGATGCTGCATAGTTTATTGCAGTCTGAATGGACCGAAATCGACCTGATTTATCTTTAGCCACCACATAATTCGCCTTAGTAGCCATTAAATCTATCGACGATGTTTGCAACAACTTTCTATCCCTATTCGTAAGCCAATTTGGAAATCCACCAACTTGTGTTGTATTTTCCGCGTCCATGAACTCACCATTCACAGATAAACAGTTACTAATCAGCTGTGAAACATTAGTGGATAAATTCGGCTGGAGGATGTTGGAAACATTGAGATCATTCGATCCTGATAGACAGGTCTCGATGTTTGTCAACGAGGCACTTAGCCAAGTTTGTGCATCAAAATCAGAACTTGAATTTGATTTGATGCCATCAAGACTACGGCTCAATTGGAGGATAGTATCATCCATGAGCTTTTCACAATCCATCCACACTAACTTCTTTCGTTTTCCCCTGCAATTTTGGCTTACATTCTTTGCTATACTCTGCACTTGAATTACATGATCCATAGCCACTTGGACCGTCATGGTCCGAAACTCGGATTTATTTTTGGGTTGGACATCACCAGATGACATGAAGTGATTACATGGATCAGGATGAGGAGTTTTGCTACACCACCAGTTAATGTCATGATCACTCGTTTCTTGATCATTGGTATTGGACAAGGATTGGTTTAGGAACAGAGAAAGAGAACAGAGTAGAAGGAGTAAAGAATTGAACTTATAATTTGACATTGTGTTTATTAATTGAACTTGTCGATAGAGTTAGTGACTTCTTATACTAGTAGCTAGAGAGAAACTGGAAGAGAAGTGCAATGTCAAAAGACAGTTGGCTTCTGAAGTATTTTGGGTGGCAAATTCAGAGTTGTAAGAAAATGAAACCACAAATCAAACTTCATTTCATATTCAAAGACTTCTACATAAATATACGTCCTTTAACTTGGTTTTAGATGACATCTATGCCCTACAACTTAATCGACACTTAAACTTGTATAAAATTAAACAAGTAGACACACATGTCTTACGTAACATAATACACGTAGGACACAAAAAATTTATGTAGGACGCCATGTTAGATGAATGTGTCTATTTGTTTAATTTTATACAAGTTTAAGAGTCTACTTATGCACACTCATAGTTGAAAGACATAGATGTCAGCTAAAGTCAAGTTGAAGATCAAATTCATTCATGTATTATGCCTGTTCAAAATAGTGGATTACTAAAATCCTTCCTTCATTTTGAGATCCTTGTTTTGTGGATCACTAAAAATTCACCTCAATATTTAAATAGAGAGTGGCTAATGCTATTCTCTGGTTTTACGCTGAATTCATCAGTTTTAATTAATGTCACAATTATGAATGTAGGTTGACCTTGTTGAGTTGCTTAACGTGATGATATACGTCATTACAATCTCAGTTAAGATTCAAATTACGACATTTCATTGGAGCAAAACAAGAATTGATCAATATGTACATGCTGGAGGGTATGTAATATGATGAATTTTAAGTGTTATGTTACATATATAGAGTGGACACAAAGAAAGCCAATAACATGTCTTGAGGTCCGTACATGTGATGTTTTAACTTGATGCTCAAGTATTATAATGTGCAATTTAAGGAAGAAGCTTAGCTAATATTCTCTTTAATCCCTTAAGCAGATGCCTAAACAGCTATTTTTCAGGGGATGCCCATGTGCTCCTAACTTCTTCATACGCATTTTTTTCTTTTATTCAAATATTTTAGATGACATTCAATTAGTGCTACTTTGTGGAAAATCATATTCACACTGTTCGAACTTTTTGTGTGTATCTGATCCTCCACTCAGGGAAGATAGATTATAGTAGCGTAGAAGGTTATGGATGGTAGAATGTTAGTAGGCAGTTGAGTGAGTCTAGTTTTTTTTTTCTTTTCTTTGTATTATTATTATTACTAGTGAATATAGCCGTGCTTCGCGCGATTATAAATTTATTAGTGAATAAATGAATATTATATATATATATAATTGATAATAATTATTGTTGGAACGTATGTGTTGGTTGGTTGCACTTTCTAAAACATTACACCTTAGTGAATGGTTGTTATCTGTTATATTGTATTGTTAATTTAAATACATGTTTATTTTAAGGGAGAATTGTATGAAATAGCAAACTATTAATTCAAATTAAATGTTATAGCCATAGTTTATTTTAATTGTAATTCGCATCAAATATCCCCTTTTTTTGCCATCTGATTCGGTATACAATTAGTCATTTTCGGTATACAATTAGCCATTTTATACATTTCGGTATAAAATGCATTTGTGTTTGTATAAAGCGAGAGAAAAGTGTATATACAAGTACAAATACATATATTTTCGTCCTATACACTTATAATTATATAAATACAGATCTTATTATACAAATTACAATGTATAAATGAATTTATACAAAACTGAACAATTTATATTAAATTGGATGTTTGTAGCGAAGTATACAAATCAAAAGCTCCGTAGCAAACATAAAATTTGTTATGGAGCGCAATTATACAAACTATAGCTATAACATACAAATATGATCTTTATGTTTGCTATATGTGAAAGTTGCTCTTATTTTAATTGTTATATAAATTTTATTGTATCGTATTATTTTAATTCATCGTTGAATAACGACAAAATATAAATAATATATATAATTGTAATGGACCATCAGATAGTGAATTTGAAAGGACAAAATATAAAATAATAATTTGAATGCACTTAACAGTAATAATTGTATAATAACTATTTTAATGGTTGGAAATGAAGTGAAGATGGGTGGAAAAAAAAGTGAAAAGATTTTATTAAATTCTAAATAAAAATGTGAGCAAAATGGTTAAATTATTATCCAATCAAGTTGAGTATGTTGAGACAAATTAATTTAGAGAAAAAATAAATAGAAGAAAATGATAATAGATTCAAGGAGAGATTCAAGGGAGATACTTAAAAGGAAATGAAATAAATGAGGAAAATTACGTTTTTTTTTAAATTTTTGGAAGAACAATAATTAATGAGAAAAGAAATGTAATATTTATAAGTGTGTGTTGAATTTTAAATTAACCATCAAATAGTGAATTTGAAAAGACAGATATAAAATACTAATTTAAATGTAATTTAATACCATAATTGTATAATAACTATTTTAATGATTAGAGAAATGAAATGAAGAATTTTTTTTATCGGAACTGTAAATAAAATTTGAGAAAAATAATTAAATTATTATCCAATCAATATTAATATTCTTTATTATTACGCGATTTTCTCTCTTATTTAAGACTGCTAATTATATTTATAAAAAAATAATAGATAAGTTAAGATAAGAATGGCAAGAGAGACATTTTAAGGAAATAAAATAAATGACAATAATGAGAAAATTATATACATATTTGTCTGAAGAAAGATGAAAGAAAGAGAAGAACAAATAATTCTTCCTTATTCTCTTCCTAATTTGATATGAATTACATAAATAGATTGGTTCTTTCTCTAATAATCTTCTTGCCCTTTGAACACTCTTCACCCTTATAAATTTCTCAACCAAATAAATATTTTTCTCAACATATATCTCTTTGTAGGAAGAATTATATATAGTACAACATCCTTTCAAAAAGTCGTTTATTTTGAGGAGATACAACATAATCTTTCTTCCTACACCAATGTAATAGCTCTTTCTCTTTTCTTTTTGGATGGAGTAGAAGAATGTATTAATGTGATCATTCCCGCTAATATGAAGTTGGACAAATCTGACATTTTGAATTGCTCATGAGTCATGACGACGATGACGACGTGGCACACATGTAATATCAGATCGACGAAATACATTCTTAATAGAAATATGCATACAACATGATATTCAGAAATTGATTGACATGAACATGATATTCAGAAATTGATTGACATGAAGAGGAAGAAGAAGCAACAACAAAGTTAAGAACTGTGTTGTAGTTGTTTATGGATGTTAAAATCTTTCTATTTTATAGGCTAACTATGAACTGTTGTGGAAAATGAAAAGTTTTTAGTCTGTTCATCTTCTATTTACTTAAGTGTATATTAATTTAATAAATATTTTAGAAGGGTGTGGTTAATTGGACATTAGGAGTTACAAAAACTTTAAAATTCAACTGATGCCTTTTCCTTTTCATGGTGTAGAAGATTGAAATTAATTGTGTTACACATTAACTGCATAATTTAAATTAAAATAAATGTGAAAACTTAAGAAAAATATCAAAAAATTGAGAAAAAAAGATAAATGTCATTCCTGGCTTTAGAAGCATGCCACATCAGCAACCCCATGTTTCTCCTTTATATAGATATATAGATTCTATTTGTTATTATTCTGAGTAATAATTACACGTAGAAGGATATCAAATAGAATGTTATATATATTTTAAAAATGTTATCGAATGAGAAATTAGTATTACCCAATTTTATTTTAAAGGGTTGATTTTTATAAATAAATATTTTTTTGTTAAAAATTATGCAATACATATTATTTTTTAATACACAAAATCAAACACTAATATCTAAATTTTACGTAAAAAGGTGTTATAAATCATAACAATTAACAATTTAAAATATTAAAAAAATAAAATAAAATTTGTTTGATTCTCAAAAATTCATATATGTCATATAAATTAGGACAAAAGGAGTAAAATATATCATCTAAAACTTACGTAAAATGTACTATAAATTGAAATAATTAACAACTTAAATATTTTAATAACCTATAAAATTTTTTTAGCTAACTCTTGAAATTAGACAATAGAAGTAACATATATCATGTGAAAATTAAGACAATAGAAGTAACATATATCATGTGAAAATTAAGTAAAATGTATACTATCAAAATAATTAACTATTTAAAAAATATCATAAAAAAGAATATTAAATAGCTTGAACTATCATAAATGGTATGCATATATCCTCCATCATACTTTTGAGACATTGGTGCCTCTGGCGTCAAAAAATTAGAACATATATAATCTTTATACCAAAACATTTGAACTCTCAAAATTTTCTTTGCTATAAATTGAAACGAAAGGAGTAACAAATATTATGTAAAAATTATATAAAAAGTAACAACTTGAATTCCATCTATTTCACATAAATTAGAAAATAAATACATAAAGTAACATATATTAGGTCTGTGCTTTATACCGGGGCTATAACTTCAGCCAGGGGTATTTTGGTCCTTTAAAGCTCAGGGTTCATTCTTCTATTCCTTCTCAGTTCTCACTCCATTAACATTTTTACATCGCCTTCATCAGATTTGTTTGGTTTTTATCTCTTTCCAGGTATGTATGTATCTTTTGTGTGTATATATATATATGGAACTGAATTTGGGGATTTGTAATTTTGAGGTTTTGAGGCCTAAACGTCTTTAGGGGTTAAGCTGCCTTTGTACAGAAGTGTGTTTGTTTAGCTGATACAATGATGAACTTTTTTAATGGTAAAAAGAATGGAAATGTGAATTTGGGTTTTCATAGTTTTGTGTGTATTTCTTGATATATGTAGGAAAAATTGGTTCTTGATCATTCAAATGGTACCCAGAAGTGTATTTGTTTAGATGATATGTTGTGTATGTAACCTGTTTGATGAAATGTCTATGAAAGAATTTTAGTTTATTTTATTGTTAAAGTTTTACAATCAGTCAATACATTAACTGTATGTGAGTTATTATGTTAGTCAGACTTCCATTTTGTGTCTATTTTCTTGATATATGTAGGAAAAATCGATTCTTTATTGTTCAAATAGTTGGATTTCAATGGTACCCAGAAATTTATTTGCTTAGATTAGATGATGTGTTGTGTATCTAACCTGTTTGATGAAAGAATTTGGGTTTATTTCATTGTTAATTCTTACCATCAGTTAATGAAGTAACTATAGGTGAGTTATCATGTTAGTCAGACTTTCATTTTTTCTTTTGTTTATTGTTTAGAAGTGGCTAAGGAGTATGAACACACTGCATGAACAAGTTATATAAAAGGTTACCTGAGTTGTACATCAAATTTGGGCTAACATGTGTATGCCTGGCCCATATATGTTACCATTTCAAAGGACGAAAACTCATTTTGGACTAGAAAGCAGCTTTGTTATAATGCTGGTGTTGTTTTGTTATTTTGTGTGTGTTCTTGTATATGGTCATAACAGAAAAAATTTCAAATGTGTTTTTGTGCATGTTTTGATATATGGTACGCATGATTTGGAATGAAAAACGATAATTGACTAAGCAGTAAAATTTCTATGGCCATCAACGCTCTAAGTAGCTTTATTTGTATCTGCATAATATTGATGCCATGCGAGCTAAATCTAGTATTTAAGTGAAGGGTAAAAGGGTGTGCCTGTTATGCCGAGTTTCATAGGTCCTAAGGGTTGGTATTAGACAGATTTCGCGGTCATAAAAAATTGTCAGGAGATGAGTTTAAATGGTGTAATATGGTCATGGAGGATTCATTTATTTGACCTCAATTTGTTGTTAGTTGTTATTGGTGCTGTATCACTACTCGAGTAGCCCCTCGAGACACTGCGAGCCTACCCAAACTGAAGATTCTTTATAAGTTTAAACTTATCTGTGATAATAATTGTTAGATTTTCAGCCGTTTAGCTCTATATATTTGGAAAACTAAAACTTCACTCTCTTTTCAGTTGTCTCTTACCAAATTAGCTAATGGGTGACAAGAAGAAGGCTGGTGCTCTATTCGTGAGGCTTGTTTCAACTGCTGGAACTGGATTTTTCTATGTGAAGAAGAAGACCAAAACACTTGTAACGAATCAGACGAAGCTTGAATTTAGAAAGTTTGATCCTCGTGTGAATTGTCACGTTCTGTTCAAGGAAGAAAAGATGAAGTGATGCAAACTCCAAACTTTGTGCCAAATCCTCTTTTGAACGGTTAGCTTTCATTTTTGCAGCAGGCAGTTGTGAAATTAGACAATAGGACCTTTTGCTCACTTGTGCTACCACAATAAAGTTTGTTTGTTTAATTCTATCTATGCAATTCTCTGAATTCGTTCGTGATCATGTTGAATGAAACATTTATAGTTGTAGAAGAGTGAATTTTTGAATAGACGATTCCATCAATTTACATGTATGATTCTTTAGGTCGATTTGATTTGATGTTTTCTTGAATGGGTATGTTTGATTGTCGAGGTTTTATCTATGGCAATCAACATAGTTTGAACCCGTAACGTACGCCTAACTTACATATAGTATTTCATTTCCCCCACTGAATCGCAGGACATGGTAGCTAATGGAAGACCAATATATAAAAATAACATATCATTCGAAATGGTCTGATGAACCCTTATACTTGTATACGTTTGTATTTTGAACTCTCCTACTTAACATTTTGTCAACTAAATTCTTAAACTCATTAAAACAATATATTTTAAACCTTTTTCTCATCAGATCTCTGTGTGTGTAATCCAACCTCTTGCACATGTAATTCCATGTCATTTTTCAATGACACGTCAGAAATTAAATATTAAGAAAATAAAAATAAATAAATATTAAAATAAAAAAATTTAAATATTTAACATTTGTAAATTTTGATATTTTCTAAATAGTCATGTTCTTCAATATTCATATATCCTTACGATTTGAGCACCAAATTTATGCCAAATAGATGAACTTGTTTATTTGACTTGAAATTTCAACTACAAGTTCACTAACACATCCAACGAGCCTCAATCACAAATTCATAAGACTCATTTGTTGTTCTTCAAGCTTTCTCAAGCATATCAATGGAGTTTTCAACTTTTTCAATACCCACCATCACCCTTTACGTTGATGCATATCATACATCCTCTTTGAATCTATCTAACCCAAACAATGGTTTCAACTTTTAAAATAAAAGACTAAGAATTTAGAAAAATTGGGGGCTGAAAAAAGAAATTAATGGCAGAATTTTGATTTGTTTCAAAGAGGAGAGTGGGTTGAAGAAGAAAAAGAAAGTGTACGACAAGTGATTTTGAAGAAAAGAAAAGAATGTATATGGTGGGTGATTTTGTTAATGAAGAAGAGAAGAAGGTTTAGGGTTATGGGTGGGAAGAGTGTTGGAGAAAAAGAGAAATTGGGGTGGGGTGGGAGTGGGTTAATGAAGAAATAAGTTTTTTTGATTAAAAAAAAAAAATTAAATAAAATTTAGTGAATTTACTTGCTTGAAAGCGAGTGTATTCACAAATTTTTCCAACTCAATAATATTTATGCCACATAGATTTGATCAATGGTCAGAGGGGTTTCAAATATTGTGTTTTAATAAGTTTAAGGGTTCAATTGATAAAATATAGAGTAAAAGGATTCAGAATACAAACTCGTACAAGTACAAGGGTCTATCGGACCATTTCGCCTAAAATTAATACTATACAACCAACACATATTTAACCATTGAGCACTTTAAAAAGATGGCTCTCACAAGAGTTTTCTATCTCAATCTAACTAATTAAAAATATATATTACAGACCAAACAATCAGAAGCAAATTGTCTCAAAACACAAATGAAAATTAACAATAATTACAAGAGGGAAAGGCAAACTAACAGTTACAACAACATACCCAGTGTAATTCCATAAGTGGGGGTTAAGGGAAAATGTTATGTAGGCAGGTTTTACTCCTACCTTGTGAAGATAGAGAGACTGCTTCTGGTAACCGAACTAACAATTGCAAAGTGAAATTTTACATGTCTCTAAGCAATGAGGAAAGGCAAAATAGTCAGCATGAAGGAATCATAAGTGAATGTTGCTGAGCCAGAGTATGTAATATCCTTCTCCTTGAATTTCTCTGTCAGTCCCTGCACATATACATGACTTTGTGAGAATTGAATGACATGACATGTTTAAGATCAGAAAATACACATCTTAGTTTAAGACGACAAGAATTAAAAGTCTTCTTTGGCGATCTTAAAGTTTGAGACCAACATTCTCAATACCCCCCTCCCCAATGAACCATTGTTATAGGAATAA
>JAJOOO010009135.1:0-37031 GCA_029582685.1 Solanum piurae | reverse complement strand
TATATTAGACCTCCAACCAAGCTTCTGAACCTCCTTGCATCTGCTAACTCTTCTTCATTCACCTGCTGCAATTTTTCATTTATATTCATTGGTGTAGCCGAGGCTTGCAATTGAGCATGCCAAATTTATTGAGAATGTCTTTGCCATATTTCCTTTGTAAAAGAAATATTCCATCCTCAGTTTGGTGGACTTCAAGGCCCAAAAAATAATGCAATAACCCCATATCCGACATCTCAAACTCATTCATCATTTGAGACTTGAAATTATCCACAAGAGAATTAGAAGAGCTACTGTAAATGATATCATCAACATAAAGGCATACAATGATGAAATCATTACCTTCCTTCTTCACATATAATGTGGGTTCATTCTCACTTCTCATGTATCCATTTTTCTGGAAGTAACCATCGAACTAGCTATACCACGCTCGAGGGGCTTGTTTCAAGCCATACAATGCCTTTTTCAGCTTGAACACCTTTGTTTCATTTCCTTCCTTTATGAAACCTTCAGGTTGAGTTACATAGACTTCTTCTTGTAAGTCTCCATTGAGAAATGCCGACTTGACATCAAATTGGTAAACTAGCCATTTCAACTGTGCAGTCAATGCTAGAACCAGCCTCACTGTTTCAAATCGAGCTACCGGAGAAAATGTTTCTTCAAAATCAACACCATATTGCTAAGCATAGCCTTTTGCAACAAAACGAGCTTTGTGCTTTTGTAGGCTACCATCTGCAGCAAATTTTGTTTTAAACACCCACTTCAGACCAATTGCGTTTTTCCCTTTTGGTAACTCCATCAATTCCCATGTTCCATTCTTTTCAATGGATTTCATTTCCTCCACCATTGCTTTCTTCCATTCTTCTTTTTCTGCAGCTTCTTCATAATTTAAGGGATTTGAAACAGATTAAGCAAATTGACAAGTCGCATAAAGGTTATTAGCATACTTGGGATTTGGCGTTCTAAGCCTTGTTGATCTTCTTAATGGAACTATCTCATATGAAGACTCTTCATGAGTTGCTGAAATCGGTGAGGTTGGTAATTCCATGGAAGAACCTGAAAGTGAACTTGCAGGGGTTGACTATTTTCCTTCATCTTCAGTGATTCCAAGAGGCATATGAGTCTCTTGTCGCACCAGCTTTTCACTCCAATCCCAACTTGCATTTTCATCAAATATTACATCTCTTCTAACTGAGATCTTGCCATTAAAAGGGTTATACAATCTATATGCTTTGGAGTGAGTACAATAGCCAATAAAAATGCATTTTTCAGATTTTTCATCAAGCTTTTGATGAGCTTGTGAACTTACCAAAGCATAAGTAACACACCCAAAAACCCGTAAATTCCTTACATTTGGTTTCCTACAATTCCAAGCTTCATAAGGAGTTCTATTCATAACATCTTTTGTTGGTGAAAGATTCAGCAAGTAAACAGATGCTGCCGCAGCTTCTTCCCAGAACTGATTTTGCTAGTTCCTTTGCTTGCAACATGCTCATTGCCATCTCCACCACAGTCCGGTTCTTCCGTTCAGCGACACCATTTTTCTCTGGGGTATAAGGAGTTGTTAACTCCCTATGGATGCCATTTTTTTCACAAAACAAATTGAATTCGTTGGACACGAACTCTCCTCCTCTATCTGTGCGAAGAACAATGATACTGCAGCTACTTTGGTTCTCTACCAAAGCTTTAAACACTTGAAACTTTTCAAAAGTTTCTGACTTGTTTTCCAAAAAATACACCCAACTCATGCGACTATAATCGTCAGTAAACAACAAGAAATAACGACTTCCACCTAAGGACTTAGTCTACATAGGACCACATAAGTCAGCATGTATTAATTCTAAACATTTAGAAGCTCTCCATGCCTTTCCAACAGGAAAAGATCTCCTGGTTTGTTTCCCATAAATACACCCTTCACATAAATCAAGAGAGCTAATTTTCGGTAATCCAAGAACCATACCTTTATCACCTAGCAATTTCAGGTCCTTTATATTGAGATGACCGTACCTCAAATGCCATAGCTTCGAGTCGTCCTTTGCACTTGCAGTGAGAGCAAAATTTTCCATGTTAGAAACGTCCAGCGAAAACATATTGTTTGGTGTCTTGGTGATGTGAGCCTTTTTGCCCGACTTCTTGTTTGTAATGACACAAGCATCATCATCAAACAAAAGAGAATATCCGTCAGCCATTAGTTGTCCAACACTTAACAAATTGAATCCTAAATCTGGTACGAATTGAACATCATCCAACATTTTTACTTTGTCGTGGCTAGTGTCTACAGCCACCTTGCCTTTTCCTTCAACCTGCATCTCTTTTGTGTTGCCAAGATGCACCTTCTTCTTTTGCTTCTCATCAAGGTCTTTGAACATAGATTTGGCCCCTGTCATATGATTTGAACAACCACTGTCTACGAACCATATATCACTTGGCTTATGGCTTGTATCAATGCAAGCCATAAAAAGATAATTCTCTTCCCCATTTTCTTCTTCTACAACATTCAGTTTCTGGTCTTTAAACCAACAATCAGCCTTTATATGCCTATAGCGGTGGCAATGATGACATTGAATGCCATTCTTTGTGTTGCCTTTCTCATTGGAATGCCTATGCCCATTATTTCTTCCTCTGCCTCTTCCGTAACCACGGCCTCGACCACCACAAAATCCTCCTCTTCCTCGGCCTCTACTTGCTGGACCATTATTATCTCCATATTTAGCGGTTGCGTCTTTCACTTGGAATGCCTTTTCTTCGTTCTTCTCTACTGATCGATTGATTCTCGCCTCATGATATTGAAGAGATCCCATCAGTTCATCAACGGAAAAAACTGATAGATCCTTAGATTCTTCGATAGCCGCAACTACGTGATCAAATTTTGGATTCAAGCTTCTCGATACCCTTTCAACAATAATTTGATCAGTAACTTTCTCTCCATAGGATCGCATTTGACTGACAATTGTCATTGCTCTTGACAGAAAACTAGTAATAGATTCACCACTTTTCATCATCAAGGTTTCAAAGTCACGCCGAAGTGATTGAAGTCTCACCACAATGACCTTTGAATCTCCTTGAAACTCTTTCTGCAGAATGGACCAGGCTTGCTTTGATGTAGTTGTTGTTGCGATTCGTGAAAAAACGTTGTCATGGACAGCCTGCTGGATAAATACCAGCGCCTTAGCATCTTTTTTCTTGTTGTCTCGCAACCTATTTTCTTCATCAGCATCTGTATATCCACGTTCTACTAAGTCCCAAAGATCTTGAGACTTGAGTATAGTTTTCATGCGTATACTCCAGAATTCGTAGCTTCTCCCTTGAAGACAGGAATAAGTGGTTGTGCCACACTCAATGAACTACCGTTAGTTTCCATGACTGGCTCTGATGTCAAATTTGTTGGAGAAAAAGTACAGAGAAAACTGGAAATAATAAATAGAGAAGGAAGACTGCAACTACGTTTTAATTTCTGATTAATTGGAAGTACTAAATTAACAAAATATGCCCACATGATATATAGGCTAAGATATAAATAACTAATCCTAAAATATAGGTCCTATAACCCACTAAAATACTATTTCAGCAACATTAGGAAACTACCTAACAGAATACAGAAGACTAGTTCAACCAAACTATCAATGTCCTAATTTACGTGTTCCTACTTTGTTTTGAATCACTTTTCAACATGTATTTCATACGTAAGCTTAGAAGGGATGTTCAAGAATGAGTTTGAAGGACTAAAAATTTGCGATGAGCGTGAAGGTGAAATTTGAGTTGTTATGATCAGTGTGAAATATATTTCGAGAGATACAAGACAAATAAGATTGATTATTCAAAGTGAACATAATTTGTCATTTTACTAGGGATGGTTAATTTTTACAGGATTTTTTCCTTGCTGTTTATTAAGGTTTATTAAAAGGTCATATGCCGACTATAAGAACATTCATGTCTATTTCGCCTAATGAAATTAATTCAACAGAAAAATCTTTATTTTGGATGTATTTAATCAATTTCTAAACTATACATGTATCTTTTCTTTTCTCGAACAAAATGGTATTCAAAATATATAATTAAGTAAGCAAAAGTGTGTCTTCTCTAAACGTTAAAACTTTCAAATGAGATATAAAATTACATATTTCAATATTGTAAGAGTAGATAAACATACTATGCTTGAGTTCTCTCACCCTATGTCATAGTTTCATGTATTTGGAACAAGAAAAAGAATCAAGTCGATATATGGTGATTCAAGAAGTTGTAAAACTTTTGAATATCTAAAAGTTAAGTGAAACACCAATATGACCCATCGCTTGGATTTTTTGCTTCCTTAGGTTACATAGGAAAAATAAATATTAGCAGTGTTTCCTTGTTTGATTACTTCAAGTTGTTTAACCCTTAAAGGTAATGAAAAAGTTATGCTCCTTATAGAAAAATTATATTATAGATAGGTAACATATATCTGTCATATTTTGAATTTCTTATTTTTTGTCATGTGTTTACCTCTTTATATTCTAATTTTAAATTATATGACAAGTTTCTGATTTTTTTTTAAATAATAATGATTTATAATCGAGTATGTACCTATGTCGTGCTTTTGTATCTCTAATTTGTTAGCACACGATATATCTGATAATAAAATATATTACTTGTTATCATTATATTTTTTTGTTTCATAGTCTAAAGTACTCATGCATTTCTTGCATTATTTTTTATTGAATAATACAGATGATTCTTAAAACAACAAAAATGTCATGCTTTATAACTCTAATTTGTTAGCACACAATCTATGTGATAATAAAGCATGCTACTTGCTATCATTATATTCTTTTTGATTCTTAGTCTAAAGTAGTCACACACTTCTTGTTATCATTATATTCTTTTTTATTCTTAGTCTACAGCAGTCACGCATTTCTTGCTATCATTATATATTTTTTATTCTTAGACTAAAGTAGTCACGCATTTCATGCTATCATTATATTCTTTTTGATTCTAAGTCTAAAGTAGTCACTCATTTCTTGCAATTTTTACTGAATAATAATAATGATTCTTGGAATAACAAAAACATCATGCTTTTGTATATCTAGAACCATCTACATACTAGTATAAATATGTGTGACCTTAATCAGTTGTAACCAAACTAGTTCAAAAAGGCTTTCTTGCTCAACAAAGTTCTCCTGCACGAAATTTTCATTCTCCTTCATGGATACCTCTCTTTTCACCACCCAAAGTATGAAAAACTTGAAAAATGAAAAATCTCATGTTCTTATAGCACTACTTCCAGGCCAAGGTCAAATTAATCCATGTCTTCAATTTTCAAAATTATTAATCAATTTAGGCATTGCAGTCACTTTAACCACAAGCCTATCAACTTTCAATAAAATAAAAAAACTCACAAACTTTGAAGGTTTAAGCTTTTCTCCTTTCTCTGATGGCTAGGACGACAAATTCTAGTTAAGTTCAATTGATGAGTTTCACTTGTTCTATTCTTCTATAAAGTCTCACGAGTCAGAATTTATTTTTAATTTACTTCAATCAAATGCAAAAAATGGTACCCCTATTTCACATGTCATCTACACTACTATTATGGAATGGGTTGGTGTAGTGGCAAAAAAAAAATTAATATCCCATCTACATTATTTTGGATCCAACCAGCCATAATTTTTTATGTTTATTATTATAGATTCACTGATTATTCTGATTATTTCAAGAACTGTGATGCTAAGGATAAAATAATGGAGTTACCATGATTACCACCACTTAGTCCAATTGATTTTCCTTCTTTTGTGTTTGATGACATGGAGAGTACCAATTGGGTAGCTGAGTCTCTTAAAAAGTAAATTGAAATGTTGAATAGTGAAGAAAATTCAAGAGTTCTTGTAAACACTTTTAATGCTTTGGAATTTGATTCTTTGAGAATTTTAAAGCATGTGACTATGATTGGAATTGTGCCATCACTTCCTACAGTTTTTCTTGATGTTAATACTTTTTTATATGATTGAAATGTTGTAATCTGTGTTTAAAAAACAGAATTACTGATTTCAATAAACTTTGCAGAAACAAAAAGTAACCAAAGTTTAACAAACCAGTAACAATAGATGAACAGAAATTAATTGACAAACTAAAATCTGTAAAAAATGTACCACAATCTGGAAAAACAGAATCAGGAAAAAGATCAAGCCCACTGAATGCACAGTGTCCCCTTAAGGGAATTATTCCCCTCTAGTATCTGAGGTTTATTTTGGAATATGTCCTCCCAGGATAGAATGATCTCAATCACCAGCGTATTGATACCCAAAACTCTGGTGTCAGCGAACCACTCAACAGCAGTGAAGTACAAGAAGAAACTTTGGGCAGAAGAAGAAGAAGAAATCAGAAAAATTTGTACGGAAAGATTCTGAAGAATCAATGTATTTATAGGCAAGAGGAATTGGTTCCGAAAGGTTGCAATCCTTTCAGAATCCACACGACCATTCATGAAAGTTTGCAACCTTTCAAACGGTCATGGCTGTTTCTGAGAGTTGAAACCATTCAGAACAGTCACTTTCAACGGCGAGAAATTTAAATAAAATGGGAAAGAATTTAAATAAAATGGGTCGCGCGCGGATCTGAGTCGGGTCGATCAATTAACTGAACAATTGAAACCATTTCGGTTAATTAATGTTTTGGCTATTTAATTTAATTTAATTAATTAAATGAATAATTAACTAAATAATTAAAACAAACTTTGTCCAAAAAATAATCTCTCGATCGATCATTTTCCAAAGCCAAAGCCGAAGCCGAAGCCAAAGCCAAAGCCGAGCGAGCGACGACGACGACGGCGCGAGGGGGGTCCCTCTTTCCAATCCTTTTAACAATTAATAGGAGTGTTTCTATATTTAAACTCTTCTATTTTTCTTTCCGCCACCGATGAGGGAGAAATGCCTTTTTACTAAAGCATAAGAAGACTTTTCAAGTTCTCAAATTTATTTTTTACTCTTTTTCCATCTTCCCTCCATTTCCCATTAACTCTTGCTACATACCCAACAATCCCCCACATGAATGGGGAATGTTTATAGCATAAGGAATGCACGGACGAGTGTGTACTTTACAAGCAAGGATCAATTGCATCTGGATAAGTAGGTTTCCCCTTGGACTTTCCGTAGTGAACATATGTCGGATATACTCGGTCAATCGGTAGATGTGATATCTTTGAACCGTCGAGCTTTGGTGTATACCTAGACAACCATATGTCACACAATTAACCCTTTACCGTTTATGGTTCTTACGGTTGTGTTCGTTTCAGCCATGAACACCTCCTGGTTTCATGAGTGTATAGAGAATAGGCTTTTGACATACAATTCTCTTTGAAGCGGCTTACACTTCACACTCACATAGGTGATTTCTAACGGTGTCATCTCGTTAGATACACTATTTGGTCAAATCTGCCAAACTTAGCAAATCATTAAAAACTTTAATCTTTATTAACTCATTAACAAGCCTTAAATTCTTAACATTGTTCCTGAACATTGTCTTCATCATGAGAATGGGTTGAGTTGATTGACAATGTCGAACCGTCAGTCACAAATTTGTTTTTCTCCTTGAATCTAGCTCTTGGGATCTCCAGTCTGCTAGATAGAGTTACCGCCATGTTGACTTGTCCTAAGCCGTAAACCCATTCCCTAAGATGATCTTTCAACTGCCTCTCTCACTAGGCCTTTCGTTAGTGGATCTGACACATTATCGCTTGACTTCACATAGTCAATTGTGATAATTCCACTAGAGAGCAGTTGTCTTACGGCATTATGTCTCTGTCGTATATGATGAGACTTCTCATTGTACATAACGCTCTCTGCCCTACCTATTGCTGCTTGATTATCGCAATGTATGCAAATAGGTCCCACATGTTTGGGCCAGAATGGAATATCCTCTAGGAAATTTCGGAGCCATTCAGCTTCTTCACCAGCCTTATCTAAAGCAATAAATTCAGATTCCATTGTGGAGCAAGTGATACATGTCTGTTTGGACGATTTCCAAGAGACTGCTCCCCCACCAAGTGTAAACACATAACCACTTGTGGATTTTACTTCATTTGACCCGGTGATCCAATTTGCATCACTATATCCTTCAATCACGGCAGGATATTTATTATAATGCAAAGCATAGTGTTGTGTATGTTTCAAATAACACAACACACGTTTTATTGACATCCAGTGAGTTTGATTTGGATTACTAGTGAACCGACTCAGTTTGCTAATAGCACATGCTATATCTAATCGCGTACAATTCATAATATACATCAAACTTCCCAACACTCTGGCATATTCCAATTGAGAGTCACTTTCACCTACATTCTTTTGAAATGTAAAGCTTAAATCAATTGGAGTTTTAACAACATTGAAATTCAAGTACTTGAACTTATCCAATACTCTTTCAATATAATGAGATTGAGATAATGCTAGTCCCTGAGGAGTTTTGAGAATTCTGATCCCTAAGATCAAATCAACAACTTCTAAGTCCTTCATATCAAACTTGTTGGACAGCATGCGCTTAGTAGCATTTATATTGTCAATATCTTTACTCATTATTAACATGTCATCAACATACAAACAAACAATAACTTCATGATTCAAAACGGTTTTAATGTAAACACATTTATCACATTCGTTAATCTTGAATCCATTTGCCAACATTGTTTGGTCAAATTTAGCATGCCATTGTTTAGGTGCTTGCTTGAGCCCATAAAGCGACTTCACAAGTCTGCACACTTTATCTTCTTTACCAGGAACCACAAATCCTTCAGGTTGTTCCATGTAAATTTCTTCCTCCAACTCTCCATTTAAGAAGGTTGTCTTTACATCCATTTGGTGGATTTTAAGATCATGCACTGCCGCTAGTGCTATTAACATCCTAATTGATGTTATCCTTGTTACGGGAGAGTATGTATCAAAGTAGTCTAGACCTTTATTTTGTCTGTATCCTTTGACTACAAGTCTATACTTATATTTGTCAATAGTCTCATCGGCTTTCATTTTCCTTTTAAAGATTCACTTTGATCCTAAAGGTTTATTTCCTGGAGGAAGATCAGCCAATTCCCAAGTATGATTACTTAAAATTGATTCGATCTCACTATTGACTGCTTCTTTCCAATAGATTGACTCACATGAAGACATAGCTGCTTTAAATGTTGGAGGCTCATTTTCAAGCAAGAATGCCATAAAATCTGGTCCGAAAGAAGTGGATTTCTGTTGGCGAGTACTACGCCTAGGATCATCATTAGGTTGTGCATTTTCCTTTTATTCTTCCCGTTGTCGTTTAGATCTTTTACTTGTCGACTCACATTCAGTTTTATACGGATAAATGTGTTCAAAGAACTCGGCGTTATCTGACTCAATTATCGTATTCACATGAATTTCAGGATTATCAAATTTGTGAACCAAAAACCGGCAGGCCTTACTGTTCACAGCATATCCAATAAATACACAATCCACTATTTTGGGTCCAATTTTCACCCTCTTAGGTAAAGGAACCTCTACCTTGGCAAGACACCCCCACACTTTGAAATATTTCAAGTTGGGTTTCCTTCCTTTCCATAACTCATATAGAATCGATTGTGTTTTGCTACGGGGTACCCTATTGAGTATCTTGTTAGCCGTAAGGATGGCTTCCCCCCATAGATTTCTTGGTGAACCAGAACTGATTATCAAGGCATTCATCATTTCCTTTAATGTTCTGTTAGGGTACAGTAGTTTGATGGATAATATCATATTCCAAACATATCTCAGCAAAAGGAGATTCGTATTCTCCACTCCTATCACTTCGAATCATTTTTATCTTTAGATTCAATTGATTTTCTACTTCATTTTTGTATTGCTTAAATGCATCAATTGCTTCATCTTTACTATTAAGCAAATAAACATAACAAAATCGAGTGCAATCGTCAATAAAAGTTATAAAATACTTTTTCCCACCATGAGATGGTGTCGACTTCATATCGCATATATCTGTGTGAATTAAGTCTAAAGGTTTTGAATTTCTTTCAACAGACTTATAAGGATCTTTAACAAACTTACTTTCCACAAAAAATTTGCATTTCGATTTATCGCATTTAAAATCAGGCAATACTTCTAAAGTAACCAATTTTCGGAAGGCTTTATAATTTACATGTCCCAAACGGGCATGCCATAAATCATTTGACTCCAATAAGTAAACAGAAGCAGAATTCTTATTAATACTGTCAACAACCATTACATTCAGTTTGAAGAGGCACTCAGTGAGGTATCCTTTTCCTAAGAACATCTCATTCTTACTTATTACATCTTTGTCACTAACTAGGACACACTTAAACCCATTTTTAACGAGCAGTGCAGCAGAAATTAAATTCTTCCTAATAGTAGGAACGTGCAGAACATTGTTCAAAGTCAACACCTTGCCGGATGTCATCTTCAACATTACTTTCCCAGTTCCTGCAATCCTTGTTGTTGATGTGTTTCCCATGAACAAATCTTCATCAACCTCGGCAGGAGTGTATGTTGCAAAGGCTTTTTTCGCAGAGCAAATATGTCGAGTGGCACCTGTGTCAAGAAACCACTCCTTGGGATTTCCAACTAAGTTGCACTCCGAGATCATTGCACAAAGGTCATTTGCATCTTCCATCTCTTCCACGATGTTTGCTTGACTTTTGCCTTTGTCTTTGTCCTTTCTTGGAGCACGACAGTCAGAAGACTTATGACCAGTCTTACCACAATTGTAACAGTTTCCCTTGAACTTTTTCTTGGCCTGTTCTGACTTCTGTCCGTTGGACTTCTTTCTCTTCTTGTCTTTAGTAGGAGATTCTTCAACAATATTAACTCCAATTACTGTCTAACTCTTACGAGACTTCTTTTCAGCCGTTTTGTTATCTTCCTCAATCTTGAGCCGAATCACAAGATCTTCAAGCTTCATTTCCTTACGTTTGTGCTTTAAATAATTCTTGAAGTCATTCCACGAAGGAGGTAACTTCTTGATCATTGCAGCAACTTGAAACGCTTCATTTACTACCATATCCTCAGCAATCAGATCATGAAAAATAAGTTGAAGTTCTTGCACTTGTGATCCAACAGTTTTACATCTGACATTTTATAGACTAAAAACTTTGCGACCACAAAAATTTTCAAACATGCATCTTCTGTCTTATATTTCTTCTCAAGTGCATCCCACAATTCTTTCAAAGTTGTCATTGCACTATAGACATTATATAATTCATCCTCTAAAGCACTCAAAATGTAGCCCTTACATAGGAAGTCTGCCTGTTTCCATGCTTCAATAATCATGATTTTTTCTCTGTCTGACATTTCAGTAGCAGGCATTGGAGTTACTTCATCGGTAAATTTATGCAGACCAAGAGTGGTAAGCCATAAAAATACTCGTTGCTGCCATCCTTTGAAATTCACACCAGAGAATTTTTCCGGTTTCTCTGCTGGTGGTACAGCAGTTCGGGTTGGTGCAGCAACAGCCACCGTAACATTGTCACTAGCCATTTCAGAATCTGTGACAAAAAGAAATTGATACAAATGACTCAATAAGCAATAACTTAAATTGCAAACTTAACATGAGTATAAAATCACGAAGGTTTTGTCTCCACCAGAAACACAGATTAAAAAATATAAAAAAGTAATGTCCTTAAGATTGTTGTAATCTGTGTTTAAAAAATAGAATTATTGATTTCAATAAACTTTGCAGAAACCTGAAGTAACCAAAGTTTAACAAACCAGTAACAATAGATGAACAGAAATTAATTGACAAACTAAAATCTGTAAAAAATGTACCACAATCTGGAAAAACAGAATCAGGAAAAAGATCAAGCCCACTGAATGCACAGTGTCCCCTTCAGGAAATTATTCCCCTCTAGTATCTGAGGTTTGATTTGGAATATGTCCTCCCAGGATAAAATGATCTCAATCACCAGCGTATTGATACCCAAAACTCTGGTGTCAGCGAACCACTCAACAGCAGTGAAGTACACGAAGAAAACTCTGTGCAGAAGAAGAAGAAGAAATCAGAAAAATTTGTAAGGAAAGATTCTGAAGAATCAATGTATTTATAGGCAAGAGGAACTGGTTCCAAAAGGTTGCAATCCTTTCAGAATCCACACGACCATTCATGAAAGTTTGCAACCTTTCAAATGGTCATGGCTGTTTCTGAAAGTTGCAACCTTTCAGAACAGTCACTTCCAACGGCGGGAAATTTAAATAAAACGAAAAAGAATTTAAATAAAATGGGTCACGCGCGGATCGAAGTCGGGTCGATCAATTAACTGAATAATTGAAACCATTTCGATTAATTAATGTTTTGGCTATTTAATTTAATTTAATTAATTAAATGAATAATTAACTAAATAATTAAAACAAACTTTGTCCAAAAAATAATCTCTCGATCGATCATTTTCCAAAGTCGAAGCCGAGCCGAGCGACGACGACGACGGCGCGAGGGGGGTCCCTCTTTACAACCCTTTTAACAATTAATAGGAGTGTTTCTATATTTAAACTCTTCTATTTTTCTTTCCTCCACCGATGAGGGAGAAATGCCTTTTCACTAAAGCATAAGAAGACTTTTCAAGTTCCCAACTTTGATTTTTCCTCTTTTTCCATCTTCCCTCCATTTCCCATTAACTCTTGCTACATACCCAACATGAGATTAGTTCGAAATATTATATGGATTGGTTGAACTTAAAGGATAAAGGACCAGTTATTTACATAGCATTTGGTAGTTACTCTGAAATATCAAGTCAATTGATGGAGGAGATTGGTCAAGGGTTGTTAAAATGTGGAAGACCATTTTTGTGGGTGATTAGGGAAGGGAAAGATGGAGGAAAAATTGAGTTCCAAAGACGAACTTGAAATGCAGGGGAAGATAGTAAGTTGGTGCTCGCAGGTGAAAGCTCTAAAACACTCTTCTGTTGGTTGTTTCCTGACTCACTGTGAATGGAATTCGACATTGGAGAGTATAGCATTTGGGGTACCTATCGTGGCAGTACGCTCTGGAATGATCAAGTTTGTAACGCAAAATTCATTCAAGATATTTGGAAGAATGGTGTTAGACTTAATGCTAGTGAAGGTGGTGTTGTAGAATGATATGAGTTCAATAGATGTATCGAGATCGCGATGGGAGGCAGCAAAGAAGGGAAAGAATTGAGAAGAAATGCCAAGAAATGGAGCTATTTAGCTAAGGAAGCTATGAAGAAAAATGTGACATCAATTTTGAATCTCCAAACTTTTGCTAATGAGATTATACTTGGTCATAATGAGTACTAAATTATTCATGAATAGATGACTTGAATAAAATAGCTTGTAATTAATTGTAGTTTTTGTAAGAGCCCTTTCTCCATTTCTGAAAAAATAATGATTTTTTTTAAATTATTTAGAATGAAATATTTTTCTTAGTTTTTGTTTTTTGTACACACTCATATTTTAATTTTACTAATCCATAATAAAAAAAATAGTTCTCTATCATTAATCCAAAATAATAAGTGAAAATTAGTAAGAACCTACTATATGAGTTATTAAACTGAACTAACATTATAAATTTATAACTTAAAACCATTACAAATAATATAATCAATTAACTTAAAGAATGTTTGTGAAGTTTGTGTATTATAGATCAGAATAAATTCCCACTCTTGTTAATTCAACAAAGCATATTAGCCAATTCAATTTGAATTGCACCATGATATTTATTTTTAAAATATGTGTATATTGTAAAAGGTTATTAACCCATTTAGCACTATTTTTAAAAAATATTTTTTTATTTTAAATGAAATGAAAATAAACGTATGATAATAGAAATACAAATTGGAATAGTTTATTACTTATTTTCTATTTGTCTTTTCACATTTGAAGTTATATTAAAGTATTCAAGCGTGAACGTTACTCCAGATTATATTCTTTAAAAAAGTTTAACTAGCACAAAACTTTATCTATTGCTTCAGATGGATAATATGACGTCATTACTCTCCTTCCTACTTTTACTTTTTTTTTATAAGATGCTCATTCTTCAATCCCTGGAAATGATGACATTGTCACGACCCAAAGCAGACGCTAGGCGTAACATAACGTATAGAACCCCGAGAGGCCCTACACAAGCCACTTGACATACATCATACAAGAAAATAGTAATAAAGACTTTGAAAAATAGAATTTATACATCAAAAGATTTTGACAAGCAGAAGTCTAACATAAGTCTCAAAGTCATCTAATACATCATAAGGAAAGTGATTAGGACGTAACCCATACATCACATACAAAGTCAAAAAAACATAAATGACATAAGCGAATCAAAAGAGTCTCGGTCCTCGGAACATGAGGACTCATCAATATTCAAAAGTCCAAAGGACCAACTAGCCACAAGTATGGGAGGTAGGAGCGTCGGACCCTACATTAGTGAGACAATGTAGGTACAAGTGTATATTAGTACATGGAATGTACTAAGTATGAAGAAATATGCATAAACATAGGAATGATAGCATAAATGACTTAAAACACTTGGACATGATCATATTGAGACATTTTAAAAATATTTAAATAAGAAATGACATGAGAATCATAAAACATGGTCAAATGCATATTAACATAAAGGACTTATGAAACTTTTGAAGAAAGCATAAGCATTTTGTGGGATATGATGTAATTCGGTATATCCCTCATATCGAAAGAAGGGAGTCTACTTGCCAAGGTAGAATATGTACATATCATCATTTGCTAAAGTGGATCTATTAGGTAGGTCATTTAATATAATCCTAGGGGGCACATAGTTTGGGACTAAAGGTTGCTACTAAAGACTATTTTATTTAAGCCTCCACCTCAAAGCCCTTTCGATGCTAAGTCTAAATCCCATCAGAATCAAGGACAGCCTCCTTGGCTTCCCCTCTAATCACCATGTCTCGAATGAAACATAGTTTCTCATCATCAAACTGACACTCACGAACTTGTTCAACTAAGGAAGAACGAGTCTCAATAAAAGCAATCAAACCACCCGTCTCTTCAGAAATCATCAAATGGACTTGACTATTGGCTAATCTCTAAATATATTTAGCCAATGGTCTTTCCTCCAAACTAATAGCGTAAAGACTTCCCATGCTAGAAGCCTTTCTACTCAAGGCATCGGCCACCACATATATTGTCCTTTCTTGGATGACACAAGATGGTGATGTCATAGTCTTTCAGTAGCTCATGCCATTTGCGCTACCTCAAGTTCACATCTCTCTGCTTAAGGTCTACTGAAAAACTCTGATGATCTGTGAAAACCTCACAATGAACTCCATACAGATAATTTCTCCATAGCTTAAGCACAAACACTACGACAACAACCTCTAAATTATGGGTAGGGTAGTTCTCTCATGGGTTTTCAACTGCCTAGAATCATAGGCAATCACCTTACCCTTCTACATCAGAACACCGCCTAACCCGACTCTAGAAGCATCGCAATAAACAATGAAATCCACACCCTCTTCGGGTAGAATCAAAACGGGAGTTGACGTCAACAAGGTCTTGAGCTTTTGAAATCTCTCTTCACACTCATCAGACCACTGAAAACTCACACTTTGACGAGTCAATCTAGTCAAGGGAGATGCAATAGAAGAGAAGTTCTGCACAAATCGTTGGTAATAGCCTGCAAGTCCCACAAAACTCTGGATCTCCATAACCAATGTAGGTCTGTAGGTCCAATCCCTCACTGCCTCAATCTTGACTGGATCAACTCGAATACCCTCCTTGGACACTATATGTCCCAAAAATGCCACAATATGGAGCAAAAACTCACACTTCGAGAACTTGGCAAAAAGCTTCTTTTTCCTCAATCTCTAGAATACAATCCTCAAATTCCAATTGTGATCCCCCTCAGTTTTGGAGTACACCAAGATATCATCAATGAACAATATCACAAAGGTTATCCAGTTAAGGTCGGAACACCTCATTCAGCAACTTCATGAATGTTGCAAGGGTATTATTCAAACCGAACGACATCACAACAAACTCATAGTGACCATAACGAGGTCCTGAAAGTTGTCTTAGGGATATCTGATGCCCTAATCTTTGGCTGATGAAAATCGGATCTCAAATCAATCTTAGAAAACAAAGATGCACGATCAAAGAAATTGTCAATATGAGGAAGAGGATACGTGTTCTTCACTTTCACTTTGTTTAATTTTTTATAATCAATACACATCCTCGTGGATCCATCCTTCTTCCTCACAAATAACACAGGAGCACCCCATAGAGAAACACTAGTGCGAATAAACCCCTTACTTAAAAAATCCTACAACTGATCCTTCAATTCTTTCAACTCAGGTGGAGCCATACGATAAGGAGGAATAGAGATGGGCTTGGTGCCCAACTCCAAGTCAATAGCAAAGTCAATATCCCTTTTCGTAGGAACACCTGGAAGGTCAGTAAGAAACACATTTGTAAACTCTCAAACCACGGGCACAGAATCTATGGGAGATGGCTCAACACTAGTATCCCGAATGAAAGCCAAGTAGGCAAACACCCTCTATCAACCAATATTTGAGCTCTAATAAAGGAGATAACCTTGCTAGGTTAAAAACCACTAGCACCCATCCACTCAAATCTCAGGACACCTCGCATTACTAAGGTCACAGTCTTAGCATAACAGTCAAGGATAGAATGATGCAGAGAAAGCCAATACATACTAAGATAATATCAAAGTCTACCATTCCCAAAATGATCAGGTCTATCCAAGTATCATACCCGACCAAAGAAACAAGACAGAATCGATTCACACTATCCACCATTAAGGATTTACCCACTGGTGTAGAAACATGAATAGGAACAAGCATGTAATCAGATAACAAATCAAACCCAGCAGCAAAATAGGTAGATGCGTATGAGAAAGTAGAACTCAAATCAAACAATAATACCGTGGGTCGATGGAAAACTAGGACGATACATGTAATTACAGCATCATAAGTCTCAACCTCAGGCCTCCTTGAAAAGTATAACATTAGCCATCTCGGCCGCCTATAGTCTGAGTAGAACCTCGACTTCCACCTTGTGGAGCTGGAGTACCTCTACAACAAATCATGGTACCTCTACTAGTCTGAACTCTACCTTGACCCCTGACTGGAGGCATTGAATTCCTATCTAAGCAATTGAATAAAAACATTGAGGTCCTGAATGAGTCTATAGAGGACATTGTCGCATCATACGATCGGGATCCCATAAGTAAAGAAAGATCTTGGCATAGATAATTGTTGCTGCAAACCAGACGAACTACCCTGGCCACCTCGGCTAGAACCATAGAATCCTTCGGCTGACTGTTCACTCTCAGCGGCTCACATAGAAGCATGAACCAGCCCACGCCGGTGGAAGGAACCACTATCTCTATGTGAACCTATGCCTCCAGATGAGGCTCCAGAAAAACTGACCACAAGAACGAGCCATTTTGGGCTCCCATAACTCCTTTAAACCCATAAACTCCTTCTCTTTGGCGGTGCTCACAATGGACTAGAAGGAAGCCCCTCTCTAGCCACCGGGAACACATAAGATCTAACGGAGAAAGTTAACCCTCTCACAAACCGGCGAACTATCTCTACCTTATCTAGAACAATAACTGTAGCATGCCTAGAAAGCTCATAGAAATAGGCCTCATACTCGGTCATAGATAAAATTCCCAGAACCAAGCTCTCAAATCTCAGACGACTCTCCTCTCTTACGCTCCACGGAATGAGTGGTTTCATCTGAAACCTCTCATAACACTGTTGATCAGCTGATGTCAAGATAACCTTAGGAGCAATTTGTGCACCCACAGTCGGTGCAGGAACCATGGGTGACTAGCCCACCTGGACATGAACACCTGGAGTCTGTTGTTGACCTGGGCATGCGCCCTCGGAGAAAGGTTCTTTATCACACTAAGCATCCTCAACAAAGTCTCCTGAAACAACGGAGCTCCACACTCGAGATGAACCTGGTCCTCAGCAACCTCAACTTGTGGCTCAGGAGAAGCCTCTCTAGCTCTACCTCTAGCCGGTGTCGCCCCACGGGAATGACCTCTAGCCGGTGCTACTCCACGAGCATGACCTATAGCTCGGTCCCTACCTCTACCCCTAGTTGGGGTCTTCACAACAGCCTCGGGGACTGCCTCACCTCTACTTCTGGAAACAGAAGCTCTGGTCCTCAGCATCTCTGCCAAAACAACACGCGGCAACTCAGCACTAGTGAAGGTAACCACGCACGATAAGAAGTTTCCTAACAATATTTGTAGCCATTTGAAGATAAGTACAAACGCCTCTGTACCGATCCTCAAGAATCTAGTTAGACTTGACATGTACACACGTGAGACCTATGAACCTAGGGCTCTGATACCATTTTGTCACTACCTAAAATTGAACATGATGACACTTGACTTTGCCCATCAAGACAAGTCAACGTCAACCCAACCAAAACGAAAAAAAAAAAAGGAAAAAGTAAAAACAAGAACAAGGTAAAGTGGAAAACTCATTCTTCTATTAAAACCCCCAAAATCTGATTGTCATGTGTACAAGCCACTAAATACATAAGTGTGAAATTAAGAAATAAATACAAGTCTTGAGCTTTGTTTCTCAAACAGAAAAAAGTGTGAGGTAAGGAAAAAGAGGGCCTCCTGAATGGCAAGCAGCTACCTCCCCGAAATTAATAGAAGCAAAAAGAGATCACACGGGTTCGGGCTTGGAACCTACACAAGTGTAGAAGCAAGGGTGAGTATCAACAACACGATACACAGCAAGCAACGTACTAAACAAAGTAGCTAGCTAGAAATCAAACACCCCTTACACTCCAACCGAACCTCCTCAAACTACAATCTGCACAAAAATCAGCCCAACCTAGCAATTCTATAATACACGGCTCACAGACCCAATATTCACAGTGTAACAATTAACAAATCAAATAAGTCAATCTCAATGACAAGTAGTTCAGTCACACATAACAAGTACATCAATCACAATTCACAAGTAAGTCACGCATAAGCATTAAGTGCATCAATTCACAATGATCATCACTAGCCGGAACCATCTCCATCGATATAACACTCGCCGGCAAGGACCTTGGTATAATAACGCTCACCGTAAAAGATCTCGGCATCATAACACTCGTCGGCAAAGACATCGGCATAATAACACTGGCCAGCAAAGATATCGGCATAATAACACTCGCCGACAAAGACCTCGACATAATAACACTCACCGGCAAAGACTTCGGCATCATAACACTCACCGGCAAAGACCTTGGCATAATAACACTTACCGGCAAAGACCTATGCATCAAAACACTCGCCGGTAAAGAACTCGGCATAATAACACTTGCCGGCAAAGACCTCCGCGTAATAACTCATCAAGGTGTTTACAATCAATGCATACAAGCAATATCATACCCTATGGAAAAACAACAACTTATACAATTCAATTCCACAATCACGCTTTCAAGCATTTCATCACTCAATCATCAAGGGTCACAATAAGGCAATTCACATTATCATTTTTATCGCATCGCCTTTTTCATTTCAATCCTATTTTATTCATTTAGATATAGCAAGTGGACAATTTAAACCATTCACCTCATTCTCATTACTCCCAACACGCAATCAACAAAGGAAGCATACGAATTCAAACTAGAATACAAGGTTTAGGAAGCCACTTGTCTTAAATCAATCAACAATCACTCCACTAGTTGAGTCTTCCCCTTCTGAATCACTTTCGAAGCCACACAATCTATAAATAAGCAAGTATTCACAATCACTTTCTGGAAACAACAACACCCACAACAATTCCCTTGAAACCTAGGTAATTCAACATTATACCCAATTCCAAAATTAAGGTTTGAATTCGGAAAAAACAATACTCAAAAACACTACTCAAGGCTTTAGGAACTCATTAGGGAAAATCATTTCGAAAATGGACTTAAAAATAAATTCATAACTCATGTTTATGAAAAACTCCCAATTTATCAACCCAAAATCTTGATTTAAACTCATAAATTGAATAATAATAATGGGTAATAGAAGATTTAGAGTTAAGAAACGTTACCCAACATTTTTTCTTGAAATCGCCTCTATCGAGTTCTCAAAGCTCCAAAAATGAAATGGGGAATAAACTCCGAAATTTGGGTTTAAACACTGTCACGGGTCCTCCGCGAATGCGGGTTTTAAATGAACTGGACCTCCGCTAACGCAACAGGTCTCTCGCGAACACGGAGGTCAACACTTTCACCTCCCGCGAACGCGGTCGAGACTCCGCGAACGCGGGATTCTCATCCCCTCTCTTACGTGAATGCGCTAAAAGCTCACTAACGTGGAAGGTTGCACCAGAACACAAAAAACCCAGTCAACTCAAAAATCATCAAAAGAACCCTCGGGATTCGTTTGGAACCCCGAAAACACAAACCACATATGCAAATCTATTATACTCGATATTTCGGACTCAATGTAATTGTCAAAACACGAATCCAAGGTCTCATTGACCTGACATCCGTGAAAACCACAAGAAAACGAATCCAAGGTCTCCTAACATCCGTGAAGCCACAACAAACTAACTCAACGCCTAAAAAGGCAAAAACAAACTCGGGACCTCTCAGAAATCAGCCAAGACCTCACCTAGACCTAAAATCATCCCCCAAATCCAACAGAACTCTTAGAATTCCTATCCGAGCATCTGAACTCTAAATGTTGACCAAGGTCAACCCAAAGGCTAAAATTCCACTATTTCACAACTTAGGGCCCCAAATCCTCAAAGAAACTCAAAATTTGAAATCAACAAATCTCGCGAATCAGATTTCACATTTCGAGATTGATGGAATCGACGAAATTTTATTTTGACACTCAAAACTCTAAAAGACACAAAAAACCACTTTCTTAACTTAGTCTTTCAAACTGAAAACTTACCAAAAATTTCAACTTTTAACTCAAAGTTCAAAACCAACTCTTCAAACTCAATAAAACGGTAATTTCCACACAAAAAAAAATGATTGTTCACTTTTACTTGTCATTTATTTCTAAAATAGATTTTCAATTTTATTTGTCACTTTTGACATATCAAGAAAAGACAATTATTGTTTTCCATGTTTTACCCCAACATTAAATACTTATTCTCCAAATTATTTTCCAAGACCAAATACTAGACATCACTTAATAAGGATAGTGTGGTAAAATACTTATATCAATAGTTGTATCCTTAATGGGTGAGTCAAGTCAAACAGTGAAAAGTAAAATTGAACAAAGGGAGTGATCTATTTTGATTAATTAATTTGACCAGTGAAGAATAATATCATTTATGTATTGATTTTGTGAAATGACAAGTATTAAGAAATATATATTTTTAGTAAGGACGACATATAAATATGAATGGAAAGGGTATTTGACAAGTAAAAGTGAATAAAGGAGGTATTTTTTATGGAAAAAATAACCTAAATACACATCTTATTTTACCATAATCTCTAAAATTTCCTATCATTTAAAAAAGAGAAAATCCTGAACTTGTCCCGAATTTTCAAAAAGATACCTTAACTATGCGGGCGTCCTATTACCCACTAAATAATCTTGAACTGGTATTATTACATCGTTTTTGTCCACCTTACATAGAGAGAGTGTGCACTCTCTCAAAAGAGAGTGAGCAACCTAAAGTAACTAATATAATTTTATTTTTACAAGTATTTTATTATAAAATATATTTTCTTATTATTTTAACTTATTTTCCTTATTATTTTTTCTCTTTCTTTCTTCTTTCTTTTTCAAAAATTCATTGTCATCTTCATTGAAGCTTCTCACTTTCAATGTCACCATTTTTACGATAACTTTACCCTTTTTTTTACTACTATTAGTTTTACTCTCTTTAATTTTAAAATTTTATCTAAATATTTTCTTACATTTCGAACAATTTGACAAACCCATTAGATTTCAAGATGATTAGGAGGTATCATATAGTTTTTTTTATCCGATTTCAATCAAGTTCTTTCAATTTTCGAGAAATTCATTGATTCTATTAAAATTATCATTTCTAATTTTGAAGTTATATGAAAAGGAGTAATTGATGATACCTTAAAAATTTAAATTTACCTTCAACTTGACGTGGGGAGTGGGGTGAGGGTGGGATGTGAAGAAAAAGAAAGAAAATGGAGGGATGGATCAGCTTGAAAGTGAAGGGTGGAAGATGAAATCAGAATTAAAATAAGTCAAAAATTAAGAGAATAAGTCAAAAATTAAGAGAGAGATAAAGAAAAAACTTAAAATGATTTTTTTAAAATATATTTTTAATTAAATTAACATGTGTCATGTAATGATTGGTGTGTGAACACAGTTGCTTCTTAAAATCTCGCTGTTACAACTCTGCCCCCTCCCAGATACATCACTCCCCTCTCTGATACATCTCTCACCTATGTATTCAGATGTCTGCTAATGTATCCGAAAGTCCAGTTATGTTTCTGGATGTCATATTCCCTCTTTGATACATCCCTCCCCTCACGGATAAATCCCTTATCTATGTATCCGAATGCCTAGTGATATATCTGAAAGTCTAGTAATGTATCCGAAATCCATAAATTTTAAGAGATTTTTGTAATTTAAAAAAAAGAGTAGGAAAATAATGTAATTAGCTCTTAACACTATGAGATTTATGTAAATTATACTTCTTTTTATCCTATACAACGGTAGTGTTTAAAAGTGTTTGCTGCCTTAATATGTTTTATCCAAATGGCGGAATGCTGTCGAACACCGCAAAGAATATAAAGGTGCAATGTTCTTTATTAATGCCTACTTTTCAATTCCTAGAAAAGTAACCGATGGGATTCTCGATTATTTAGTTTTCGAACAAAGTAGGGCTTATAAAATATCCTCATTCTTCACCAGTCATTTACCTTAATATCAAACATATGGAAACACCAACAGCAGCAGCAGATCAAGAGGTGAAAAAGGAGCATATAACCATAAGGGTAATGACCCAAAAGGAATCAGACGTGTACTTCAGAATCAGAAGAGATGTTCCCTTGCAAACTTTGATCCTTGGTTACTGTGAAAGACTCAATCTCAAGCATGAACAACTTAGGTTTATTTATGATGGAAAGAGGATTCATCCCACACTCACTGCTGATGATTTGGAGATGGAAGATGAGGATTCCATTGATGTCTTCACTGAACAAGTGGAAGGGGGTGGGTTTGATCATTCATGCATGTGGTAACTAGTTTTATTTCTACTTCTTTTTTTAGTCTAAAACAATGAAAGATATGGCTTTTGTATCTAGTTCACCACCCTCTTTTTAATACTATACTATTACATTGCAAGGCTTTTGTGCAAAACTTGTATATTACAAGGGATCTTACTCCTGAGTAATACCTACTAATTTTGATATCTATAAAAAGGATTGGATTGGATTTGATACTAAATGAAAAACTTACCAATAATAGCCAACCAATAATCTTTTGCACGGTTTTTGTATATCAAAGTCAAAATCACATTTCTGTATTATGAAAAATGCGTTGCCATTTTGTGCCCCTGTACAACTCTGCCATTGGTCAATGTAGCAAAAAATCTCACTACAGTACCAAAATCAGCATATACAGAATGCTCGGGAGTACCAACCAAAGGAAATCAGTTGCAGCAGGCAACACCAATTGCATTCTTCACTTTTGCTCATTTCTGTCTCTGAGGTGCATGAACATGGAGTCCAAACTCTTTGTTTACAGTCAAATCACCACTTATTGCTCGATGAGCTGCTAAGCCCCTAAGATGGTGCTTATCAGAGACCCAAGAACCAACCCCCCTTTGAAAGCTACAGAAACCTGTCTCATTGTATCTTAAAGAGGGTCTTCAGTTTCATGACAAGTCTCCAATCCTCAACTGAGAGGTCTCTCTGTAAAAGGTTAAAGAAGCAGGCAGCAGTAAGCAAAACTAGATATTGCTCAAAAAAAAAGAGCTTCACCCAAAACTCTACATACCCGGAAATTGGCCTTGAGTATGTCAATAGACCTCCTTGAAATTTTGCTGACAAGCTCATCTTCCATTTCAAAATGCCTACCAAACATCTTTTGTTGCTCCTCAGGGTTAGATCCAACTATCTGTAAACATGTGCAAGGAGTGAGACATCGTGGGTATATAAGCAAAGATCAAATCAATTGCTTAGAACTCCTGAAATACGTTATTGTACAATGATGATATACAAAACAGATATTGGGAATCAAAGAGAAACTACTACACACCGATCCTACATTCTACAAACAAGTAATAAAGAGAAGATAGATCAATATTCTAGCAAATCCATGACAAAATTTACAAAGTCTCAACCACTTCATACCTTAATGGCCACCCTTTGGCCTTTCTTTGCAGAGTCAACAGGCTTATGGTTGTTCTCAATGGATGCAATACGACCAATATCAATGAAGTCCTTTTGAGGAATACATATAGGAGATCCAATCTGTTCAAATTAAGTTCAGCACAGTGAGGACCACAATATACATGAAATTTTTGAAGTCTATGAATGATTATAGAAAAGAGAATTGACGAGTGCTACTATTTTTTCAACAGTAAAATCACAAACTGTAGAGTGCTACTATTGCCAGCATAAACATTGATAGTGGAAAGCATAATCAAGGTAAACCCTTCAACTTAAATCATGGCAACAAACAATATACTGAACTACGTGTGGAGAAAAGTAAAACGAGAGAGAAGTACATAATGTTACACACACCATGCAGGAATATCTAACTACAATTAACTAAAGAGACATGAGAGCAAGCAAACAAGACTTGAACTCGATGTGTTAAATGCTCATCGAGCAAAAGGTCTAAAGGAAGCATGACAGAATTAATAATGGACGAAAAATAGAAATAGGATGAGTACAATGAAATTTGCATCTGAACTTAAACATGTTTCCCTAAGGTCCAAATCTTGTAAATAAAACAAAATAAAAACCTTACCTTGGAGATGCAAATCATGGTATAAATGAAGAATGCTGAGAACCTTTTGAAAGCAGAGAACTCAATGATAATAATAACCAGTAGAAAAGCTAGATTCTAATCATAAACGCAAAAACTCTGATGGAACCTTGTTAGATAATCAAGATTCCCAATTATAAGAAAGAATTATAGAGAGAACGGATACGTGCTAACACTGATTCTTCGAATATCACTACAGCATAGTTTCACCAAACAAATAGGAAACAGTCTACAGAGATACTGATCCATGTACTAGCTGACATGAAATGTTGCAGTGTGGGATCCTTCCCCACCACTTAACTAGGCCTTCCTCTAGGGGCAAAATTCAAGTCTACTTGATTATGGAGTGTAGTAGTATAAACGATTGAGAAAAGGCCGGCTACTTGGCAAAGGCAATATCTTTCTATGGGTGGTAGACTTGCTCTTATCAATATTGTCATGGACAGTATTCCCACTTACTTCATGCCATTATTTCCTATCCCTGGTAAGGTATTGAAGTAGCTAAAGACAAAATCAGAAGAAATTATCTTTGGGAGGATAATAATGAAGGACGCAAGTTTCACCTTGTTAAATGGTCTTAAGTCATTAGACCAAAGCCATGGGGGGGTTGGGTATCAGGGAGCACAACAAAAGTTTGTTGTTTACATGGCTTTGGAGATATGGAATGGAGGACAATAGCTTATGGAAGGAAGTGGTTGCAGCCAAACATGGTAAGTTGAGTCACTCACTAAGCAAAGCAGAACTCCATATGGAGTTGGGTCATGGAAACATGTAAGTAGGCTATGGGAGGAATTTCATAAAGAAGTCTCATTCAACGTTGGAAATTCCCTGAATGTAAAATTCTGGAAGGATATAGAGAACTCCAATTTTAGAGAAACCTATCCATCACTCTTCCTGATAGCATGAGATCGTGACTCTACAGTTGCACAGAATATGAGAAGGCAATCAGTGGAGTCCCCTCTTCAGAAGAAACATGAATGGCTGGGAACTTGAGAGCCTTTTTGATTTAATGTGTAATCTGGAAGGCTTCAACATGAAGACTCGGGCTGCTGAAGCATTAAGCTGCAGTCCTAATGCAAAGGAATACACAGTACAACTGGGATAAAAATTGCTAGATGCTCAGAATGGAATTTTAGACTTCTAGCCATAGAAACTAATTTGGAGGACAGAACTCCCACCAAAAGTGATATGCTTTAGCTGGTTGGCTCTAAAACTGCATGTCTGACACAGGACAACATCTGCAGGAGATGTTTCCAGTTAGTTAACAGATACTACTTATGTCAGGTAGCTGCAGACATCTGGCATATGTTTCTAGCTCTTTTCAGCCTCAAATGGATGCTGTTGAGAGCTGGAGCCTTTAGAAAGCTGAAACAACAAAATGTTTTGATGTAGTTGTCAACTCTAAACCACTTGCTAAAGTTGTTTTTCCAGATTTTGTGAGCTCCCTTAGATTAGACTGGCCCTTAACATGGTTGTTCCCTTTATGGTGTTTGGCTAGCTCCCCAACCCTTTCATAGCATCTTGTATAGGAGCTAGCACATCTAATTTTGTATCCATGGCATCAAGAAATCAATGAACAACTTACTCTACCAACCAAAAAAAAAAAATTATTGTCCATAAGTTTGTTAATGTCAGACCAGCTGTCTCAAACAAGGTACATAAAGAAGGTACACATTTAACGAGAAATCAATGTGAGTAATCAAGACCCCTTTCCCCAACCTAATGGAAGCATGAAATTAGAGAAAATCTGATAATATCAGCACAACCCATTAAATATTGATTATCTATTCTTATTTGTATTGCTGATGTGCACAAAAGCTAGTTTTCCCGAATGAAATGCAGAGATTCCATTATCATTAATTTTTCCTTTTTTTATAATTAAGTTGGTGAATGAGATCAATGAATATGAGACAGTAGACAAGAAAAGTTAATACCCTGACAATGCCCTCAAGAACATCAACTCCCAGAACAATTGGATCCTTCTTGTTGAAGACACAATTCGGTACGATCTTGAGCACACAGGGGAAGACTGCTTCTTCAGCAACTTCCTTCTTTTTTTCTTCCTTGATAGTGTCAATGTAAGCTTTAAACTGATCAAATAAGTGATATATAATATCAGCCATAAAAACCTTGACACCAAGTTCATCTGAAAGTTCCCGAGCTTCCTGTGTCACTTTGACATCAAAGGCCAAGATGGTTGCATACTCTTTCTTCTTCTCAAGCATAACACTAGCTTTCATGACATCTTTTTTATGCACGGGACCTATGCCAATCCCACTGACAGGTATGCTTACTTCTGGGGTCTTCAAAAATTCCAGCAAAGCTTCTAATGATCCAAGTGTAGATGCTTGAACATATACTCCCTCTCCACTTTTGTCGATCCTGCTCATCACTGACTTCATATCTTCCATAGCTGCTTCTTTGATGTCTTCCACATCATCATCAGGCCCCACAACATATAGACTAGTGCCAGCAATTGCATGCTCAAAGCCCTGAACAAGAATAGAAAGAACAAAGGAGGGGAAAGGAGAAATCTCTCAGTCTCACTTATTCATGGAAAACCACCACTAAATAAATAGCCTTATAGTAAATAGTGAAACATCACACATCAGTAGAAGAAAATATCAATACACCCATGCAAGGGACTGAAAGGTTATGGCTCGCTAGTTGAACTTCCAAGTCAAATTTCACTGAAGTAACAAACTACACAAGAACAACCATTGGATTTCTTACAACTATTCCAAGTCAAAATAGGATGGTATTTGTACAGCTATTCCAACAGAATTTTTCTCAAAGGTATCACAAAATATCGGACTTAGGAATCAGAAATTCTGAACAGAATTGATATGCTCAGGGACATCATGAACAGAACAAAAAGAAAAGAAGAGACTATATGTGCCAAATTAGAATAACCTTCCAATGCTCTTGCACAAATTTCACCATATTTTTTTAACATGAGACATCAAGTGCATTGGTTGGTTTCCTGACAAGAAAAAATAGACAAAGGAAAGAGGTGTACGTGCAAAGAGATAGCTCCTCCACTTAATATTTTTCGTGCAATTACAAAGCTTCCTCCAAATCTTTACGAAAAGTTATTTGACTTCCAACAGTAATCAGGACTCAAAAGTTATAACCAGTAGATGACACCCTACTCTACTTGATTGATTCTATAAAAACTAATGCTAATTTTCTTTTTAATTAAAAGGAAATTAGGAACCCAAACATAACATCATCTGATTTTAACAACAAACTAATCTAAGATTCAAAATACATAACCCTTCGGGGTGGCCCAGTGGTTTGGGCTTGGGACTTCCATGTTGGAGGTCTCAAGTTCGAAACCCATTGCAGCGAAAGCAAGGGGTTTGCCTTCTGGGTCGAGCTCGTCGCACTAGGCTTGCCTAGTGTGGGTTACCTCTCCTATGTGGTTTGCGAGCTATTGCATAGGAGCGGGGGTTTTACCCTGTGCGCACCCAAAGGGTAGCGGCTGCAGGTTTCCCTCGTCATCAAAAAAAAAAAAAGATTCAAAATACATACATTTTCTAACAACAGATCAGTCAAAATAAAATCCACTTCTGAGTCTCTGCATTAAGTTTCCTATCCAATAGACTTCCTAAGCTTGATCCTAAGACTGACCAAAAATGCACTCACAGATTTACAAATAGTTGATAATACCTGGGCGGTTATCTTTATACCCTGGGCAGCCTTGATTTTCTTATGATGCAAATATGTTCCCTGAAAGGATTTTGCCCAAACAAGAGAAGGCACTTTCATCAGTACGCCATTAGATAAATCACATATCAGATAAATTCAAAGAAATAACATGAAAATCACTTCATTCTTGAGATTTTTTTCATGCTCCATTGACCACAAGGTCCAAAAGTACAAAAATAATTAGGACATAACTGAACCTGCAGACTTGTGTCCCACGTTCGGAAAATTAAATAAGTAATGTGCATATCTTGATTGTGGGAAAAGCCTATTTTAACAGGGGCAATTGGAATTTGAACACAAATCTGGAAGCCTCACAGAAAATTTCTGATCTTCTGTTTCTTTTGTTCAGAGAAAATTCAAAGTGGCAAAACCCAAGTGTGTTATCAGCAATCTAGGATTAATGTAGCAGCTCAACAATTCCATATCCATGAAAGCATCCACAAGCTTGAAATGCTTTACATATACCTCAAAAGACAGGGGTCCAAATAAACCAGGGTATAGGTACTGTTAAAAGAAGGGACCAAAACAACAACTGACGTCATAAACTCAACTTTCAATACATCCACATAACTCTTGAGCTAGAACCCCCACACACAAAGTAAACCTTTAATTTTTGTACGCCACATTTGGCGTTGAGGAAACTAATAACTCTAGCACAGTGTGTTACCTTGACAAGCCCAGACTAGATATTACCAGCATATGATCTACGTTAGAGTTCAAACAGAGCTACTGTTGTTGTAAAGAATACTTTTAAGTGGAGTAGGTTTCTTTGATAGATTTGATAGGACAACTGCCATTGTTTTTAGGCTTTTTGTTGGCTGTGGGTATCTGTAAAAATGGCTTTTGCACTGCCCTAGTGCTTTCAATAGCATTGTTACCAGTTTCATAATAATAGGACTGAATACTTGCGACATATATACTTCAATGCTTTTAGCCCATCCATTATTAGTTTTCCCCACTCATCAAGCACCCTCCTCCTTTTACTCCTTTTTACTTTTTATGATACATACTGGACAAATAACTCCTTATTGTTTTTATGATTATATAAGGAGTTGAACTAACAACAGCTGCTACTACTCAATCTCATGCAAGTTGGGGAAATTTAGAGAGTTGAACTGAGGTAAGAGAATATTTTCTTTTTTTCTGATAAGTAGGTTAGAGATGTTTCAATGCAAAACCAGTAACCTGGAGTGCCTAAAGGAACATGTAGTTACCTTTACTCGGAGTTCCTTCATGGGGTGAGGCGTTAGTAGTGCTCGGATGGAGGTAACGATAGGTCCCTACACACAAAACAATGCAGGAAAAGAGGAAATTTATAATGTCAAGACAAATCACCACACTGGAGGATCTGAACATAGCAACAAAGTAATGGCTCACTAAAGACTAAAGTAATGGACATAAAAAGGAGACTTCCATGCCTGCATGCCACAAACGACGATTTGATCTCCTTCATGAAGGACACCATTAACCAAAACCACGTCAATAGTCGTTCCATGCCCTTCAACAACCTTTACCTCCAACACGGTACACTGCCAAAGAGTAACAACAGTTAATCATCCCATATTGAGAATCTATATTTAACTGATAATGATATCATGTGAATATCATACCTGAACATCATTGCTATATGTCAGTCTCTCAATCATTGTCTTTTGTGTCCATTGAACAAGTAACAACAGCATGTCAGGAATACCTTCTCCACTGTTAAAGATCCACGGAATTAGCATGTTTAGTAAAAATCAACAGTCTCACGAAGTGCTAGATGGACGCCCAAGGAAAAAAAAGAGGAATAACACACCAACACACCTAATAGCACTAGTTGGTACAATACTGAAGGTATCCTTCCCCATTTCTTTGTTTTTATAGTACAATTCTGTATTTATACCTTGTTCCTTGAACTGGGTAACAATCTGCGACAATTAAACAGAATTCAATTGAGATAAGGTTCACAAATTGAGGAATGGTCAACTCAAGGAGTTATAAAAACCTGAGTAAGCCTCGTATTAAATTCAAATTGAACATCTTTGGACTGTTGCTTCATCGCCTTCACAATGGGAGCATTCTTGCAAACTTTCCATCCATAAAGCCTATCCACCTGCATTGTAATAGTATCAATGAAACAAATTAAACAACAGGAAATAAAAGAATACAATCAAAATAACACCATTGAAAAGTGCATCAACATAGATTATCTTCACCTTATTCAGAGCAACAATAAATTCTGTATTCCTCATCTTAAGAAGATTAAGTGACTCTATGGTCTGTGGTTCTAGCCCATGCATGATGTCAACAACCAAAATTGCAATATCACATAAGCCTGAACCTCGAGAACGCAGATTCGTGAAAGATTCATGTCCAGGAGTGTCGATGACCAACAAACCAGGGACCTTCAGCTTCGCATCAGCTTTGAGCTCCTTAGTTCTCTCACGTATATTCTCAGCTGGAAAGTAAGTTGCACCTATCTGCTGAGTAATCCCTCCAGCTTCACCTTCTTGAACATTGGTGCCTCGTATGCAATCAAGTAGCTTGGTTTTACCAGTATCAACATGCCCCATAATACAGCAAATAGGAGAGCGGAGATTGTCTTCATTCTGGTTAGGAGCACCAGGTACTTCAGGACTGCCTTTCTGCTTATTTTGCTCTGCATCCCTATCCTCAGGCTCACCCTTCCTACTTCGGTCATTCTTCAGTACATCTGGTACAGTTGCAGCAGTTTTTTGAGTAGGAATCACCGACTTGGCAGCAACAGGCAGAGTCGCTGCACCATGAACAGCTGAACTTGTAACCTTAATCTCTTTCTTAGTTATAGGCTGTGGTTCTGAATCTACCTCCTCATCTTCAAAAGCACTCTTACCAGGCAGTTTCAGATCAGCATCATCCCAACTTTTTGCATCCCATTCTTCATCATCTTCCTTTTCTTCTTGAACTTCATTTTCTTCTGCATCAGCTATTTCTGACTTTTCCTCGGTAATTGTCGAATCCACATCCTCAACTTTCTCAGTTTCCACATAATCAACCTCTGACACAATCTCCTGATGATGTTCTTTAACTTCTGATATTTCAAACGACTCTTCCTGCGTTTTGCCATTAGCCTGAGCTTGTGGTTTTGACTTCTTCGTTTGATAAATTGGCCGTTTGGTTGTCTCTTTCTTATTCTCCCCAGTGGGGAGTGTCCCACCATTAGCAAGAAATTGTTTTCTCATTGCTTCTAATCTTCGAGCTTCTTCCTTTTGCTTTCCTGTAAGCAGTTTCCCCTCTTGTTTCTTCTTCAAGAGCTTTTCCTTTTCTCTCTCCTTTTTCAAACGTTTCTTCTCTTCTGCAATTTTTTCTAGCTCTTCCTGGAGAAGTCGTTCCTCTTCTTCCTTCCTTAACTTTTCCTCCTCTTCCCTCTTCTTCCTTTCTTCAGCTTCCTTCATCTTTTTGAGTCTCTCTTGCATCTCCCTAACCTGCTTTGACTGTTTCTTATCTGTCAATTTTCCCTTTGCGTCATTTTTTGTTTCTTCCTGCTTTTCCTCAACACTAGAGGCAGCTGCAGCTGCCTTTTTTTCTTTTTCCTTCTCCTTCTTCTTTTTCTTCTTCTTTGCAGCAGCAGACTCCATAGCTCCTTCTTCAACTGCTTCCTTCTCAGCAGCAGCATCACCTAGTTGAGGCTGCAATTGGCCTTTCTCCTCTTGTGCAATAGAAGTAGGAGTAGGTGCAGATGTAGCTGGTGGCCCTTCACCAATTTCTTCCAGAATTTTGTCAATGTCATCTTCCTCTTGAGCCGTTCTACCACCCTTTTTCTTCTTAGATTTATTATCTTTTGACTCCAGCTGCGCCTGCACTTTCTCTTCAGACGGAACAGAAGCAGGAGCAGCTTCTTCACCAAGTTCTGCTAGAATCTTGTCAATCTCATCCTCATCTTCTTGAACTGTACGACCATCCTTTTTCTTCTTGGTTTTATTCTTAGAAGTTTCTGGTACATCTCTTTGCTGCTTTTTTCTGTCATTATCATCAGCTTCATCTTCAGGGTTTACCGCTGGGCTAGCTTGTTCTGGTTCATCTTCTTCCTTAACATCAATTTTTTTCTTCTTCTTAGATGACTTCTTTTTACCTGCAAAACTAAGTTCTGGCGCATCATCCTCTTCAGCTGTTTCTGTGTCAAACTTAGAAACAGAACTATCTGCCTCCTCTTCTTCGTCAAGAAGAGCCACACTAAATGAATTGCCAATAGTCTTCCCCATACCAGCAACGACTGGTTCTTCATCTTCCTCGGACTCTTCATCACCAATTGTATCAAAAGCTGTAGAAAACACACTAGCACTGGCTTTTCCCTGCTTTGACTTGTTCAGTTTCCCAGAGAAGGGAGCAGTGCCTTCATCCTCTTGGTCACTATCCCTCGTCAAATCCTCTCCATAATTAGAGGCACCCTTCTTCCCCTTTTTAGCTTTTTTCTTGCCACCAGGTATTACTTTTTCTTCCAGAATGACAGGTTCCTCAGTCCCAATAGTGGTGTATTCATCATCATCAATTACCACATTCTTCTTCCTTGACTTGCCTCCACCACCACCAACCTGCTTAGCCGGCTTCTTTCTGTCATCATCATCAAGTACTGTATCTTCCTGAACTTGTTCCTCAGTCTGGACAGAGTACTCATCATCGTCAATCACCCGATTCTTCTTCTTGGACTTCCCTCCTCCACCGCCCTGCTTGGGAGGTTCAGGGTTCTCTTCTGTTGTCTTCTTTCTCCCCATTGAACTTCACTGCTAGTTTCGGCAGATGTCTGCAGTATTACTTCAACCAATCAATAACCCTACATCCAAAAATCAAAACACTCATTCAACATAACAAACCTAATTTCACTTTCCAAAAAAATAATTTGAATATTATTTTATATTTCCACTTTCCAAAAAATAATAATATAAATAAACGAATTATTTCAGGTTGAATCTAAATGTTTCAAATGAATTATTAAAAAATTATATCTAACTAGGTCAATGGTCGGCTCTTCGCACAAATGTGAACTGTGAACTATCCCAATTAGGTCATATCCTATTAAATTTGTAGTGTAGTTGTTAAAGATAGTGTTAATGTAGCAGCTTAACTTATTATCATTTTGTTTTTTAAGGTCTTCGGATATACGTCTAAGAGAATATTATCGTTAAGGCTTTAACCTGCATTGATTGAGTATGAGTAAGAGTAAGTCGGATTAATTTATATTTCATTCCTTATAAATTTGTCTGCACATCTTTAACAAATTGTATTTTTCATCTAATTCTTAGTAGCAATATGTTTCATAACATATCATATTATTGATCTAACAAGAGTGTGTTCAACATTAGCATTCAGTTGATTAATACACCTCGAGTATTCTGTGTGTCACACCTATCTTAAATCCACACCGCTATTTGCTCGGTTTCTTTTAATGTTGTTTATCTTGCACCTAATTTAGTAGATATAATCTACCGTGACATATTATTTTTCATTGGCATATACTATTTGTTCTTAACATTGTAGCACATTGTTGACTGAAATACGATACATAATTAGCATGACACCTTTTGTTGGCTTTTGACATGTCACTAAACAACGCACATTGTATACAAAGTTATAGATCATGTGACTGTCTAAAAAAGTTGTCATTTATGCAGACCTTAGACAACAATATTACCTATTGTATGATAATAGATGACTCATCCAATGGTGAGGCACGAAAAAATCGCAATGATTTGTGGTACGAGTAGTTATAGTGATCTGCATATTATATTCTATATCATTGTTTATCGACTTGAATTAGTGGACCACATCAATCTTCTCTATCATAGGTGGCTTCATCAGAACCGAAATATGTACTATTAATAACAATATCAAACCGCATGTCAATCTCCTATTACATAGACCTTCATGCACGCTAGTATTGAATTACGTATTGCTACCTCCGACCGAAGCTCTGGCCATCTTCAAGTGTCATGAATGTAATCAAAATTTGTTTTTCCAAAATAGACATCTACGTATCTATTCATTATAAGCTCAACTTCAATTCATTGAATTGATGCAATTATTGTTTAAAAGTATCTTAATATCTAAAGAAATTTCCACACCAAGAAATAATAAATACCACATCAACTTCTAAAGGAATTTCCAACGGAACATAAGTATAACTTTCATATACTCTGAAATAAAAGGAAAATCATTTTGAAGGATCTATTTCTCATTCCCCTTTTTCATTCTCCTTTTTTTATCAACTTATATATCAACTTCTATTTCCAATTTCTTCATTTTTTAGTGGTTAATCTTCATCGTTTTTTTTTATATTTGAGCCTATTACAACTCTGATGCGTTTTACCGCCTCTCATAATTCGCTCTACATGTTGAGTTCACACCACAGACAAAGTGACCTGTCCAAAATAATAATGTTTTCAATATCAAATTAGCTCCAAGCACATATCCCGAAACATAAATCAGACAACAATAATACTATTGTCCTTTGCTAACCTCTGATTCATGTCCATGTGTTTTGCATACCATCCTCATTAAGTTTATATATAATCATTCGTTAGGTCAGTAGTTAGTATGTGTTATATAATTTTAAATTGTATAAGTTACTAACTTTCAAAGTATGTATTTGTAAAAAGATTATCATTTTTTGGATTGACTATGTCGTATAGAACCTAATTTATGGTTATGTTTAGAGGCATTTGCATCTTATCTCCATCATGAATCCACATTTATACGGTTAGTTATCTAAAAATTCATCATTCTGAAAAGTTATTTCTGTAATTTTTTCTCGTAAAAATGTGTTGTAATAGCTAAATTTAGTGGTAAATGGTATACATTTTGAAAGATTTCATTATAAATAATATTTTTCCTACTCATTTTCCAATGGGCATACATTCTAAAAGATTTCTTTATAAATAATATTTTTAATGAATCTTTGGTCTTATGTGTCCTTGTCCAGATTGAGGATTGCCAATCCTTCTCTTGTTGTTATACGTGATACTATGACATATAATTGTCCATGTGTGAAAACCTGATTTGGAAGATACAATCCAACTCTCTGAATAGTTTGTCTTTGGCTCTTATTAATTTTTGTAGTGTAATAAGGTGCTAAAGGAAGTTGGCGTCTATTAACATAATAATTTGATTATTGTGACTCTTGTGCAGAGGTTCTTATCAGAGATGATGTTAGTATTAACAGACCAAATAACAATATGCATGATAATTAATTCTATACCGTTGTAGAACCGTTATTTTTTATTTAGATTTCTAAGAAGTATAACTGAACTTTCTACTTTTAAGTGTATGTCATGGTTAGGGATGTCTAGAGATCATAAGTTATTTAAAAAATTCGTAGGATAAAATATATCTTCCTTATTAGTGTCCATGCTTGCTTTACACATGTTGTCAAAGCTATAATAGGTTCTTCCTTCCCGTGGTATCATTTTCATAATTTTTTACATTTAGCTAATGAACCATTTCATTTTTTTGTGTGAATATGGCTCTTTCTTTCAAGTATGTTGAGTCGTTATACTTCTGTAATAGGGACGGATATACTGCCTCTACAATTGATTCTATATGATTATGTGGCGGTGCAATGCACACACTAGGCGAAAAGTTTAATGAACTTTTTTTTTTTCTGTATAAACAGATCCCTCTCCAACCTTCAAAAGTCATTTATCAAAACTTGCAATTCTGTGTGCTTTTGATTTCATTATTTTTTCATAATTAACTCGCATATGTTCCTTCAATTCATAAATAGAGAAAAAGGGCCATAAATGCGAGAAGTTTAGTGCATCAACAGTGTTAGCTCGTATTTTTTTTAAATAACTGACACATTATTTGATGGAAATTACCTCCACATACGACTGTTAGTCTCTTAGAAGGTTTATCGAAGCTATTCTCATACATACCTCGGAGAATGTCCTTCAGGGTCTATTCTAAGGCTTCAAAACAAAATTTATTTGGCATTGGTCCTTCATCTCAGATAATCAAAATAGTTTTTACGAAGTTTCGTTAATTAGCTGCTTTGTTTTATTTCACAGATTGACTCAGAAGTGACGTCCAGAGGAATATGAAAGCGTGAATGAGCAATCCTGCCATTTGGTAATAACAAAACTGTTATACTAGAAGCAGTAACAGGGAGAACTATTTTTTATTATGATTTGATCTTTGAAATAATTGTATTCCAAATAAATGTCTTGTGCATACCATCATGGTCGTGTATAAAAAATAATTTGCCTTTTTCATTATCAATAGATGATATTATTGCTTCATATATCGGAAGTTGACAACTACTCCCTCTATCCCAATTTATATGACATAGTTCGGATTTCGAGATTCAAACAAGTTTATCTTTGACCGTAAATTTTTCATATATCTTTTAAATATTTTGAATTATCAATTATTGTGACTTATAGTACTTTTTATGTAGTTTATAA
>JAJOOO010009134.1:0-11614 GCA_029582685.1 Solanum piurae | reverse complement strand
CATCGTTATACTCCTCTTTTATTTCTATGCATTTCCATTTAATTCTTTGCTTCATTTTGTGGTTGATCCTATTGTAGTTTTCTACATCATCATGAAAGTTACTTTTGTTAGAATCCTATAATCTAATAGAAATCATGAAACATGTAATTGAAAGCATAACAAATAAAATCCCCAAAAAATTTCAACATAATTAGTATAAATCGACTAAAAACCTAAAAATTAAACAAAGACATAAATAGAAGATGAAATCTAGACTAAACAACATACAAATACGAAAATAAGTTACAAAATTTACATAGATAAATTGAAAATCGAACAAAATCAACAAAATACTCAAACAATTTTTTGGGAATGAAGAAAGAAATGAGAAAGAAAAAATGTGGGTATATATAGCCACACATAGATGTTGCGGTGAACCTCTCTTCTTCGACTTGGATGAAAACAAAGACGGATTGCCTTGATTGAGCCATGATTTTTGCTACTGATGTTTTTTCTTCAATGAAAAGAGTAGAAGAGGTTGAATTAATTTTTTTTAAGAAAGATGAAAGAGAAATGAAATGAGATTGTGGGGAAAAGTAATGGGTTTGGTGGCAAAAGACAAACAAAAATCAGAAATATATTAATTAAATATAATAAAAATATCAAGATGACATAAAGTGGTATATATACACGTGTCATTTATAATTATTTTTAAAATTACGTGTCAAGCATTTGTGGTACACGCACAACTAAAGGGTTAAAACGTGTTTAAAATGTTGAGTTTAGATGGGTTCAGGGGTCCAAATGACAAAGTGATAAGTAGAAGAGTTGACAATACAAACTCATACAAGTAGAAGGGTCCACAAGATCCTTTTGCCTATTTTTAAATGTTAAATTAGATACACAAATTCCTTAAATATAGTATTAAATAATTATTTTAAAATTTAAATTTCTTAACTAAAGGTACATTAACAATTTTAATTTTTTAAATTGATTTTTTTTAAAAGCAAAACAAATGATTGGACTTGCGACATTTGTTCAAAGGGAGTTAAAAGATACAATGATGTTGATAAACATCGTTCAGAGTGTAGAAGAAAAGGTAAGCATTCAATTATTTTAAAAGAGATCAATTGACAACTATAATGAAAATCTTAATGAATTTCTTGCACAGAAAATGAAGGAGAAGGCAGTTGTTGCTGTTACTGCCAAGACAACTATCACTACGGGTAAAAAAAAAGTTTGAACTAGGGCTGGGCATAAATACCAAAAACTCAAAATATCGAATCGAACCGAATTATTTTGATATTTCGATTTCGGTATTTCGAATTTTGATTTCGATTCGATATTCGGTATATATTTTCGTATTTTTTGATATTTTAATTCGGTTTTTGGTATGTAATTTTTGTATTATAAATTATAATATTATTAATATTATATTAATTATTAATATTAAATAATAAATATATAGGCAAAATTAGGTCAAAGAGTACACACTACACAAGACTCAAAGACTTTTCAGTTTTCACTTTTTTCAGTAATCGCAGATCAGTCAGTCGCTTTCCCACTTTTCAATTTTCACTCCCACTTTCGGCGACCGGCCGATCAGCAGCAAGCCAGTGACTGGCTGACCAACAGCTGAACAACAGGCAACACGCAGCAGCCGATCGGCGATCACCATCAAATATTGTATTCGATAGATTGGTTATTTTTTTATTGTCAATTTGTTTTCTTCCATTTTAAGTTACCAAGTTTCAAAAAGAATATTTCTTCTTCCATTTATTTTTCTTTCTGATTTTTGCTTTTGTTACTAGTTAGTGTGTGAATTCATTGTGATTTTTTTTTTATGTATAGATGGTTGAACAAAATTAATTAAATGTGGGTGTAGATGATCAAAGTCGAATAAGTATGACTGGTTCTACGGATAATACCTACTAATAGCAATGATGCGTCAATTGGCACAGAGAAAACAAAAAAATAAATAAATGGATCCTAGGTCTATTATTTGGCAACACTTTGATTTATTTTTTTTAAATTATGTATTAGTTAAAGCAAAGTGTTTACATTGTAAACAAAATTATGCTGCTAATACAACTAGAAATGAAACAAATGGACTGAGACAATATTTGACCAACCGATGTAAAGTGTATAAGCCCCCGTATGTTGCACCTGGTACTTAAAAATTGTTAAATATTCAAAGTAATAGTTCTTCGATAGAGACTTGGAAATTTGAGCAAAAGGTAGCTAGGAGAGCTTTAGTTGAAATGATAATTTTGAATGAACTACCTTTTAGTTTTGTTGGAAAATAAGGCTTTAAGAAGTTTATGAATAAAGTTCAACCTTTGTTTCAGATTCTTTCTCGTAGAACCATAACAAGGGATTCTTATGAAGTTTATGGTGAATTGAGAATGAATTAGAAAACGTCTTTTAGAGAAATACAACTAAGAATTTGTCTCACAACAGACATATGAACTTCAGTGCAAAGAATCAATTATACGTGTTTGACTGCTCACTTTATTGATAGGGATTGGGTGCTTCATAAAAGAATATTAATTTTTTGTCATATCATTAATCATAAAGGTGAGCATTTGGCTGAGTGTATTAATAATTATTTACTTGATTGAAATTTGGACAAAGTCTTTACTATTACGGTTCATAATACCTCTTAAAATGACATGACAGTTTTAGAGTTGTCCAAAAAATTAGATATGTGGGGAACTAATATGATGGATGATAAACATCTCCATGTGAGATGTATGACTCATATGCTTAATCTAATTGTGCAATATGGTTTGAAAGAAATTGATCCTTCTATCAAACGAGTGAGACAAATGGTGAAATATGTTAGATCATCTTCTACAAGGATAAGAAACTTCTTGAAATGTGTTGAAATGCAAAGATAGAATGTGATAAAATATTGTCTTTAGATGTGCCTACTAGGTGGAATTCCACCACCTACTTGATGTTGGACATAACAGAAAAGTTTGAGAAGGCTTTTGAGAGGTTTGATCTTTATGATGGTAATTTTGATTCTTTTCTTGCTACTGATTTTTGTGAAGATGAAAGTATTGCAGGTTCAATTCAAAATGAGGATTGGGCTAATGTGATGAATGTTACAAAATTTCTTGAATTTTTTTTTAGATCACATTGAAAGTTTCAGGTTCACGATATGTTACTTGTACTGTTCATTTTGAGGATATATGTGATCTTGATGTATATTTGAAAGTATGTATGACAAGTGATGATGTTGATTTCATGATTTGAGTAAAATGGCTTTGGGATGAAAGAAAAGTTCAAGAAATATTGGAGTACTTCTGAAAAGATGAACAAAATGTTTTTTATTGGTTCTGTTTTGAATCCTCACAATAAATTTGAGTATGCTAGTTTTGCTCTTGAAGAATCACTTGAGGAAGAAAAGGGAAAGATAGTGAATAATGAAGTAGATGTTTACTTGCAGAAATTGTTTGCGATCTATGTAAGTAAGTATGCAAAAGGTTCTAACTCTTCCGCATCTCACTCATCTGATTCATTTACTTGTGGTCTTTCTCAAAATGTGGAAACAAATTCTTTGAGAACTAAGTTTTACATGAAGAAACAAAAGGAAGATTCTGGAAGTTTATCTGTTAAATCTGAGTTGGATAGATATTTTCTCGAAGATCAAGAGCCTGAATCTGAGAACTTTGATATTTTGATTTGGTGGAAAGTTAATTCTCCTAGATTTTCTATACTTTCACAGTTGGCTCGAGATGTATTTGCTATTTCTATGTCGAGTGTGGCATCAGAATGTGCATTTAGAATCGGTGATTGTATTTTTGATCCCTTTAGAAGTTCATTGACTCCCAAGTTTGTGCAATGCCTTATTTGTGTCCAAGATTGGCTTAGATAGAAAACTTTTGTGTTTGAAGAAAATTTGAAATTTCTTGAAAAAATTGAACTTGATAAAACTTTTTATTTTTTATTTATTTTTGGAAAAAATAAAATACTTATTGTGTTGTATGACATATTTGATTTTCTTATTTATAGAGATGGCAAATAGTGGAAGAAACTCTTCCATTGTTGATTTATGATTGGCTTGCAAGTCTCAAGGATTTAATAGTGGTGAGTTCAATACGTCATTTATTTAATCATATCATTTTTTTTAATCTTAAAAGTAGTATTCTAACATTTGATTTTATCTTAAAAGGTCCAAGAGTCAAGACAATGAAGAAAGGCGTAAAGTACTAAGTTTTGTTAGTGTTTTTGTTGGCACTTGAGACTTGAAAGTGGTCTCATGGAAGAAAGTCAAGAAACTACATTGTTGCTCATTATTGTTATTTGTTATTGTTGGCATTTGAAAGTGATCTCATGGAAGAAGCTACATTGTTTGTTGTTCATTATTGTTGTTTGTTATTGTTGACATTTGAAACTTGAAAGTGATCTCATGGAAGAAACTACATTGATGCATTATTATTGTTAGATTGTTATTATGTCGTGTAATGGCATGATCAATTGATCATTGTATTTGTGAAGTGTAGTGAAGTTTTATTACTTGTTAAATTGTTGCTTGTTAGTGCCTTTTTGGCTTTATTATTTTTACTTGTTAAATGCCTAGTATAGTTGGCAAAATTGCTAGTCATTACTAAAGTCTAAATATTTGATAAATAGTAATAAACATATCCACAAACGTCCTCTGTAAATCCTCTAGACAGTAGACTCTCCATATCCACAAACATATCCATAACACTTTAAGGACCACTTATTTTTAGCCCATTAAGCTGAAAAATCAAACAAAAAAATTGTAAAATTTTAAAATGCCCACTAAGCAGGCCCATAACAAAAAATCGAACTAACAAAAACCGAACCAAAGTAATAAAAATCAAACCGAACTAAATTATTTTGGTTCGATGTTCGATACACATGGTATAAGAATCGAAAATCGAAAAAATTATATAAAAAAATAAAATCGAACCGAATTATCGAATGCCCAGCCCTAGTTTAAACAAGATGCGAGAAAGGTGTGGAAGAATAAACTAATTAAATAAGACTGAAGTCCTTCCTAATTTCTGTTGAAACTTTTAAATTTTCGGGCATTAAATACCTTGCACTTTGCCCTATCAAATCTTATATGTCTATAAAATTCAAAGGTTACCTGTTGACACATATGGTAAAAATAATGAACCAGTTAAGGGCTGTTATTTTGCACTGTTTGCTCTGTTGCACTCCCTCCTTGCTCGACTTGCTCTGTTGCACTCCCTCCTTGCAATGTTTATGGTAAAAAATAATGAACATGTTGCACTGCACTGTTGGTGTTGTGTTAAGTTGCACTTCTTATAAGGTTGCACTTCCTGTTAGGGGCAGTTATGTTGCACTCCCTTCATGCTGCCCTACCTAAACTGAATAAAAGCCCAAGTTTATTGTAAAAATAATGAAAATGTTGCACTACACTGCATATGTTGTGTTAGGTTGTAGTGTTTGTCAGGTTGCACTTTATGTAAGGTTGTGCTTCCTGTTAGGTTGAACTTCTTATTAGGGGCTATTATGTTGCAATGGTTTCTATGTTATGTGATGTTTGCGTAATCAAGACACAACTTCCAATGCAAGTGTCTACGATCGTACAATAGTAAAGTAACTCAACCAAGGGTTGGGGTCGAGTCCCAAGGGAGTGGACTTGAGAATTCATAGAAAAATAAAATTAAGTTCTAATTAGTCATAGCTAAAAACATTATCGAATGTAAACATGTTAAATCTAAGGGGTGTCGCAAGCGTCAATTATCAATGGGGGTTTGTGACAAATAAGCAAAAACGACAAAAAATGCAAAGAGTACTAATCAAAGAGACGGAATTCTTGGAACGTGATAGGAATATGGGATAAACTAAACTGTTGGGTACATGCTTGTGATAATAAATCCGTTTAATATTTGTTACTAGGCTAGACTATAGTGGGGGTAAATTCTCTCTCAAGCAACTTACCCCGAATCAAATGGGTTCCTCTTGGACACCCATTTGCTGCATGAAGAACAACTTTCGCCTTAGCCCACTCACTCTCTCGAGCTGAGTGTGTGGGAGAAAGACTAGGGTTCACTCTTTCGAATTGAACCTCATATCGACCCAGTCCCACCGACCATCAATTTAGTAGTCTTAGTTTTACGACCTCTTTCTCGAGCAAGCCAAAAATACAAAGGTGAAATCGTATTTAAAACTACAATTTCATTAAGTTCATCCACAACTACTAAACGAAATCACATTTAAACTACGATTAAACCATCAACAAGCAAGACCCAACATATAATCTAACCCATATTCACAAAATCACACCCCAAGAATTGGAATTTTAGCTAGACATGTAAAAGAGATAGAAATTTATACCAAAATGAGTTTGCATTCAAATGGGTATGAAGATTTAAGTTTCAAAACAAGCAAAGAATGAAGAATCCACAAGACCTAAGTCCAAATTCTTGGAGTTGAAACCCTTTGAATCTTCAAGTTCTTCAAAACCCTCTCCAAACTTAAAACTCAAAAGTCTATGTTAAAAATTCTATATTAAAAATCTGATATATCAAAAAATCTCTCCTTAAGTTACAACTCTCAACGAGTATTTATAATTTTCAAAAATCTGTATTGCGGCGGATCATTTGGCGTCGTTAGTAGAGATTGGCGATCAACTCAGCAATCCGCTCTTTGGTAGGTTTCATCGCCGTCTTGAGTTAGCCTTCAGCATCGTCGTATTTTGGATCATTGGGGGACATAGTACAACTTCACGGAACTGCTCGGTTATACGTCGACTGCTCATTTTCACCTCCGATTTGATCCATTCTTTCAGGGCTCAGCACACTGGAGCAAAAGGCGAGGATAAGACCTTTTGGCGACTCGCTGAATAGGTTCGGCGATTCTCAGATCTTCATTACTTCGTTCTTTCAGCTGCTTTTGTTCCTTTTTGCTAAGTATTGTCCATGCTTTCCCTCTAACTCCAAATACCTAAAACTTAAGGGTTTTCATCAGATATTGAGATAAAATATGCATTTAAGGACACGAATTCTATTAAAATATAGCCCTAAATGAGTCCAATTTGTGAACTCATCATTATGTTGCACTCCCTCTCTTCTAAGTTTCACCCCCTCCTTGTTGCATTGCACTGCCTGTATTATGTTAGGTTTTCACTATTTATCAGGTTGTACTTCATGTTATGCACTTCTTGTTAAGTTGCATTTCTTGTAGGCGCTTCTTGTTAGGTTGCACTTAGTGTTAGGGGCTGTTCTGTTGCACTGTTTGCGATGTTGCACTCCCATCCTTCTAAATAACACTTCCTCCTTGTTGGACTGTCTGTGTTGTGTTAGGTTACACTATTTTTCAGGTTGCAGTTCCTATTAGGGGCTGCTATGTTGCCCTCCCTTCTATGCTATGTTAAAATATTCAGTGCCCTGCACTTTCTAATGCCTCTGTTGTGTTAGGTTGCACAGTTTGACAGGTTGAACTTCTTGTAAGGTTGTCCTTCCTATTAGGGGCTGTTATGTTGAGTTGTTTGGTATGCTACACTTTCTCCATTCTAAGTTGCACTCTCTCCCTTCTAAATTGCATTCAGTGCCTTGTCTGAATTGAATTAAAGCACAAGTATATTGTAAAAATAATGAACTTGTTGCACGACACTGCTTGTGTTGAGTTAGATTGCACTACTTGTCAGGTTGCACTTCCTGTTAGGGACTGTTCTGTTGCACTATTTGCAATGTTGCACTCCCTCCCAGCTAAGTTGTACTCTCTCCTTGTTATGTTGCACTACCTTCCTGTTGCACTGCCTGTTTTGTGTTAGGTTGCTTTGTTTGTCAAGTTGCACTTCCTATTATGGGTTGTTATGCTGCTCTCCCTTCTATGTTATGTTAAAAAATTCAATGCCCTGGTGCCTGAATTGTATATTACCCTGCATGTTGCACTGTCTTATTGTGTTAGGCTGCACTCCCTATTTGGCTTTGCTTCTTGTTAGGTTACACTTTCGTGTATTCTTCTTATTCATCTTTAATTAATCTTGGAAAACAAAAAATCAAAATAATTTTATTGTTCTTCGATTTAGATCTATTTATCGATTGGGAGAAAAATATGTTTTTTTTAGAGAAAAAGAAAAGTAAGATGAAGAGATTAAGTTTTCAAAGTACAACAAATCGTTTGTGGCTTCCATTAACAATTTTGATTACTTTCTCTCAAATCACTTTTCCTCCCCAAATTACCCGCATCTCAAACCCCACCACAATTCACACACATCCACTATCTCTCCTTCTTCCTTAATCTTGTCAAAACATGTTTCCATATACTAAATTCAAAACTAATTCTTGATAATCAGCCATAAAGATGTAGATTGAGATTTTGTTTAATTATTCACTCTTATTTTAATGGCTAACAATTCACAAAATTGCATGATACTTCTTAAATGTATTTCACATTAATAATAATTTTTCAATGTAAGCACTTCTTATTTGTTTCTTTTCATTGACTATTTTGGAATGGTTGTAGGTTTGAATCTTCATCCGCCAACATTCAAATCGAAAATAGATCTAAGTATAGAAATGACTCAGTTAAAATGACATAAATATGCCAAACTTGAATTAACATGTCAGATACCTAGATACACATGTTTAGTGCAACAATGCGCAATGTAGCCTAACATACATGTTTGGTTTATGAAGATGCATATATACTTAATCAAATACATTGATAAAAACTAGATACATATAATCATATCTCAATTATGTATCAGATACATCAATTGAGACTTCCGACCTCCTAATCACCTCTGTCGGTCCATGCGGTTTCTCCACCGTCGATATGATCTACAGAGTGGCCAAATCAAACGACGCTCGTGTTATTAGCCATTTGAAAAACAAAAAAAACTCGAAACTTGAACATACAAAGGAAGTAATTGATAAGGAAGATGAAGTTTACAATTTCAGAATTACTATGCTTTATGATTTCGATATTTTAGGAAAACTTATATTAGTTGATACAAAAGGATCCTCTAAATCTGTTTTGGTTGTTAATTACTCATCATTAACTCCTTTAATTAAGGAGATAAGTTACACCCTTTAATTTATAAGTAATAAATAGCGTATCTTGCCTATTAAATATGATGGATACATGTATCTGACGGGTCATGATACATGTATCCGAAAGCCAAAAAATGGTATAGAAAGTAATATAAAAACTATAGGAATCCTAGTAATTAGGATCTAAAGTAGTGAGATTTATGTAGCTTGCCCTAATATAACCGTCCATATCACCCGTTACTTCCTATTATGTAGAGAAATATGTACTTTAATTTCATTACAAAAAAATCTTATTCTTTTTCTTCTTTTAGGGTGTGTTCGATATGAAGGGAAATATTTTCTTTTTTTGGAAAAATTATTGGTTCTAAATCGAGGTCGAGAGATCAAAATTTAGCTCTTGAGTCAAGGTTGAGAGTTGGGGTTGAAAATTGGATCTCAAGTCTGAACTCATTTCGAGTGATGAGTTTTAAGAAAAATTTTAAAAAATATTTTCCTTATTTAAGGAAAATTTAATTTTCCCCCCCCCCCCTCCCCCACTTTATCTATGAAAGTCACTTTTTCTTAAATTAGAGAAAGTGAGAAAATTGAGAAGTATTTAACAAAACTGTTTTACATCATATCAAATACATTATTAATAAATGTACATACACCCTTACATATATTAAGCGGACGGCAATTGATTGATACCCTTGGATTACCCGTATTTTTATGATAGATAATATGAATTGATTCATATTTCACTCACTTTTAAATGAAGAATAACCAATCTATTTTAAAATAGACTAATTGAGCGAATATCCATCCATTTTGTCATCACTAGCTAAAATAAGTATTTTTTTTTAAAAAAAAAAATTCTTTAGATAATGATATAAAGTCATATTTTTATAAGGATTGATTTCGTATGATCTCTTTGATGTTTTGTTATTTTAATATTTTTTTATATTTATACTAAATCTTAGTTTATCCATTATTCTAGCTTTTTATTAGGCGTGCTCATGGTTCAGTTTGGATCGATTATTGGTTAGAATCAAAATTAAATCAATTTTTAAAAATTTTAAAATCAAACTAAACTAAGCCAAAAAAAATAATAACCGTCAGTTTGATTATTGTTGACTTGGTTCAATTTTTTGATTTTTTCGATTTGAAAATAATAAGTTTGTTGAGGACATATGCATCTCGATAGACACAAACACATAATATATGAATAATCCACATAAAGTCACTGTTGATTCAATTAAGCAATATTAGAGCTATTAATTCACGATCAAAATGATTTAGTTAAGTGATACCAAAGATCAATTTTTTATAGGAAAAAAATAACCCCAAGCTCAACAATTGAGAAAGTATGACAATCTAATGTGAGGTAGGTTAGGTAAAAACTAAAGTAATGAATTTTGATAGATTTGAACTTAAAATTTTAATAGTTGGACTAAAATTTAAGTGTTGGACTTGATAAAATAATAAAATTAAAGAATTAAGTTTATTAAATCTTAACAATTTTTTATTTATTTTTTATGAATAATATATATAAATAATTATAAATTTATGTATACAATTTCTCAATTTGATTTAGTTATTTTTTAGTAAAATCAAAATCAAATAATATCAATTTTCAGAATTTAAAATCAAACCTAATCAAATAACAAATTTTTAATCAATTTAATTTGAATTGCGATTCAATTTAATTTTTAATTATAACCACGAGTAACCCTACCTTTTATATATTAAAATATTATATTAATTAAAACAAAACAATACAATATAACACATATTAGGTTACAATATGTAACAACCTTCCAAATTAAACAGAAGAGTAATAAGGGATGTTTTTTTTTTAAAAAAAATTGAAGCTTCTATAGTAGGTTTTTCTTGTAAAGGCTACACACATCTCGAGAATCTGCTCACGCACCACCACCGGCAGTACACTAGCCCAGCGACCATCGCCCTCCGGGTTCGTGCTCTCTCTTTTCTTGTTCCCAGTTTTTTTTTCTCTGGTTGGTTTGATGTGGAGTTTGGTAAAGTTCCCTGTAAATGGGAGGGTGATTCAATTATTTGAGTGGTACAAATAGTTTCGTTAAAGTTCTGCCTGCAATGTGTTTGAAAAATTGTCTGAGAGACGATCCCATGAAGTCTAATTTACTGATTTGGAGTAAGTTTTGGGTAGTCAGGTAGATCGTGAACTGGTTAGTCCTATGGCATTGAAAATTGTCTGCGTCTAAGTTAAGCAATCCTTTGGCATTGAACAATAGCATAATTGCAACTAAATTGTGTTTTTGAGTGGATTTGATATGAGAAACGGTAGAGTTTTGAACTGCAGAAAAATGTGATTTTTGTTCGTTTGCTTTAGTTTTGTCTTTGTTAAAACGGATCTTATTTTAATTAAGGGATTACCACAATTTTTCTTTATGTTATTTATAGTAATTTAAATGCAACAAGGCTTGTGGTGATTGTTATGTAGCAATGAGAGCTTTGCTTGTGTTTACATGTCCTGGAGGTTTGATTGGGATAGGAAAGAGTTGCTGAAACGTAAGATTTTATGGATGGATCACTGTCTATTCTGGGTTGAGGAAATTAGTCTTGTGTCTTATTAGAATATAATCTGCATAACGTTCATGTTGAAATTGTCTGGA
>JAJOOO010009133.1:0-25911 GCA_029582685.1 Solanum piurae | reverse complement strand
ATTTGCAGAAATATGTTTGGAAAATGGAATAATCCATCAAACTACTGCTCCTTACTCTCCCCAATCTAATGGAATTGCGGAAAGGAAAAACCGAACTTTAAAGGAAATGATGAATGCCTTACTTATAAGTTCAGGTTTACCACAAAACTTGTGGGGGGAAGCTATCCTTACAGCAAATCGAATACTCAATAGAGTGCCTCACACGAAGACACATGCTATTCCATATGAGAAATGGAAAGGTAGAAGACCCAACTTGAAATATTTCAAAGTGTGGGGGTGTCTAGCCAAAGTACAGGTTCCTATACCTAAGAGGGTGAAAATAGGGCCTAAGACTGTGGATTATGTATTAATTGGATATGCCACAAATAGTAAGGCATGTCGATTTTTGGTTCATAAGTCCGAACATCCGGATATTCATGACAATACGATAATGGAATCAGATAATGCTGAATTCTTTGAACATATTTATCCGTATAAAACTAGACCTGAGTCATCTAGTGGGGGGTCTAAACAACCTTGAGAAGAACCAAAAGAGAATGAAACCAATGAAGAAAGTCCAAGGGGCAGTAAACATCAAAGGACATCTACTTCATTTGGATATGATTTTGTAACATTCCTTCCTGAAAGTGAGCCTCAAACACTCAACGAAGCAATGTTGTCTAGCGACTCAACCTCTTGGAAAGAGGCTGTCAATAGTGAGCAATCATACGTGGGAGTTGGTTGATCTTCCTCCAGGGAACAAACCCTTGGGTTTAAAATGGATCTTCAAAAAAAAGATGAAAGATGATTGAACTATTGATAAATATAAAGCAAGACTTATTGTCAAAAGCTTTAGACAGAAAGAACGTCTTGATTATTTTGACACATATTCACCAGTGACTAGGATTACATCAATTCAGATGTTAATTTCCCTAGCTGCAGTATATGGTCTTGAAATCCATCAAATGGATGTGAAATCCGTCTTCTTAAATGGAGAGCTGGAGGAAGAGATTTACATGGAACAACCTGAGGGCTTCGTAGTTCCCGGTAAAGAAAAGAAAGTATGCAAACTTGTTAAGTCACTTTATGGACTAAAACAAGCACCGAAACAATGGCATGGGAAGTTTGATCAAACTATGTTGTCAAATGAATTTAAGATCAATGAGTATGATAAATGTGTTTACATTAAAGACACTCCGGATCAGGAAGTCATTGTATGCCTATATGTGGATGACATGCTGATAATGAGCAAGGACATTGCCAATGTAAAAGCTACTAAGTGTATGCTTGCTAGTAAGTTTGATATGAAAGATCTACGAGTAGCCGATTTGATATTGGGAATTAAGATTCACAAAACTCCTAACGGTCTAGCACTGTCTCAATCTCATTATATTCAAAAGGTACTTGAAAAGTTCAAGTATTTGAATTTAAAAAAGGCAAAGACCCTAATTGATGTGAACCTTAATCTTGCAAAGAATAAAGGTGAAAGTCAGTCTCAATTGGATTATGCCAAAGTATTGGGAAGTTTGATGTATGTCATGAATTATACACGACCAGACATAACCTGCGCTATAAGTAAATTGAGTTGATACATAAGTAATCCCAATCAAAATCATTGATTGGCAATGAAGAGAGTTTTGAGGTACTTAGAAGACACTCAAAACTATGCTTTGCATTACAATAAATATCCAGCAGTTCTTGAAGGATATAGTGATGCAAATTGGATTACTGGGTCAACTGAAACGAAATCCACGAGTGGATATGTTTTCACTATTGGTGGAGGAGAAATATCTTGGAAATCATCCAAACAAACATGTATAGCTCGCTCTACAATGGAGTCTGAATTCATCGCCTTAGACAAGACAGGTGAAGAAGATGAATGGCTCCAGAATTTCTTAGAAGATATTCCGTTTTGGCCCAAACCAATGGCCCATATATGTAGTCAAGCTGCAATAGGAATGGCTGGAAGCGTTATGTATAACGGGAAGTCTCGTCACATTAGACGAAGACATAACTCTGTTACACAACTACTCTCTAGTGGAATTATCACAATTGACTATGTAAAGTCAAAGGATAATGTGTCGGATCCACTTACAAAAGGCCTAACTATAGAAGGAGTTGAGAGATCATCGACGGGAATGGGACTATGGCCGAGAACAAGTCATCGTGGCGGTAACTCTACCTAGAAGACTGGAGATCCCAAGATCTAGATTCAAGGAGATCAAACAAAGTCATAGATGACGGTTCAACATTGTCAAAACTTATTTTATGGTCCATTTTCATGATGAGACAATGTTCAGTAACCAGGATAAAGACATAAAGACTTTTTAATGGTTTGTAAGTTTGATACAGTGCATATCAAATAGTGTATTTACGGGATAACACAGTTAGAAACCACCTATGTAAGTGTGAAGTGTAAGCCGCTTCAAGGAGAATCAGGTAAAGCCAGTTCTCTAAGCGCTTATTAATCGAGATGTGTTCATGGCTGAAACGAACAAAACAATGAGAACCAAAAATAATTCAAGGGTTGATTGTGTGACTTATGTTGTCTAGGTATACACCAAAGCTCGACGGTTCAAAGATATCAAATCTACCGATTGACCGAGTATATCCGATATATGTTCACTACGGAAAGTTTAAAGGGAAACCTACTTATCCAGATGCGATTAACCCTTACTTACAAGACACACAAGTTTTTCATGCATATGTTTTAACTATAGCCATTCCCCATTCATGTGGGGGATTGTTGGGTTTAGCAAGGTGTGAATGAGAAATAAAAAGAGAAAATGGAAAATGGAAGAACCAATTAAAGTGGAGGAACCAATTTTGGAGGGAAAATGAAAAGTCATTGCAAAGTGCAAATGAAAAGTCATTTTTACCATATTGGTAGAAGAAAGGAAATTGTTTTCCTTATATTAGGAAACACTTCCTTTAGTTCTTAAAGAGTTAATAAGAAGGTGCCCCCTCGCGCCGTCGTCGTCGCTCGCTCGGCCTCAGCTTCGGCTTTGGCTTTGGATTTGGCAAATGATTGATTGATAATATTTTTTAGACAAAATTTATTTAATCAATCTTGTTAATTCATTTCTTTTCTCTTATAAATTAATTCAGAATGTTAGTTAAATAACGAAATTAATTTCGCAACGAATTATTTGAAATTCGCGCGTAACGGTAAAATTGTTTGAAAGGATTTGTTCCTTCCGAAAAGTCGTTACTTTCCCAAAAGACACAATGTTCTGGAAAAAATGGGTCTGAACAGACGCGTTCCTTGCTGCAAATGGCTATAAATAAGAGGTCTTTTTCGTTTTTCAAACACTGAAATTTTTTTCCTCTTTGCATATATTTTCTTACATAAATAAAATTGTCGATCGACTGAGTATGTGTGTGCTTTTGTTGTTGTTCTTGCGTTCGCTGAAGTTATTGAAGTTTGAGGTACCGCTACTTCTCTAACAGGTTAATCCGTTTTATCTTAGGAGGAATTAATCTGCAACCTCGGGTACAATGAGGGGATTAAATTTCTTAAGGAAACACAATGGTTTCTGTGGACTCGGATTAAAAACTTTCTGTCTATTTCATCTATTTTCTGTTTCTGTATAATTGACTAACTTAAATACATGAGATAACACTAAACACTTCCAGCTTTGTTAGATTGGAAAAGGAAGTTGGAATTTTCCCCAAAAATTGGTTGCTCGATAGGTACACAAAACGTAGATTTGGTAACAAACTTAAAAATGACGGAATGGCTCCGGTGAAGCTATTGCTTGTGACATTAATCGATTTCAACCTCCGCAAATGAGCCAACTCTTCTGGAAAACCCCCGTGGAAAGTGTTGTCACTGATATCAAGGGAGATGAGAAATGAGAGGTTTCCAACATGTGGAGGAATGGTACCATGAAGTTGCATGCTAGAAATGTCTAAAGCAGTAATTCTATGGTGACGGGAGCTGCAAGTGATTCCGATCCATCTGCAAATTGGGGTTGAAGAAGACCAGTTGCTTGCTAAGATGTTGTTAGGATGAGAAGAAATGTGAGATCTCAAGGCAAGAAGAGCGGCTTCATCAGTTCTAATATTAGTGAATGTAGGAGGAAATTACTACTCCCTCCGTCCCATTTTATGTGGCAACATTTGACCGGGCACGGAGTTTAAGAAATAAATGAAGACTTTGAAATGTTTACCAAATTGCCCTTTAAAAAGTAGAATCATTTTTCTCTCTCCTCATAAATTATTGGAGTACTATTTTCAAGATTAAGTGGGACCGACAAGGGTAAAAAAGGAATTGTACCTTTAAATACTTACCATATAAGGAAATGTGACATTTTTTTGGGACTGACCAAAAAGGAAATGGTGCCACATAAAATGGGACGGAGGGAGTAAGTTTTAATCCATTGTTTGGTAGAACAAAAAGTAATAATATGTACTGAACAAACTAACCTCCCCTCAGTTACTGTAAAAGCTAAGTAATAATAAATCAGACATAAGATTTTATGAAAATAAATCAAATTAGATCATATAAAATCATTCGAGACGGGCTAATAAACTTCACAAATACGTAGCATTTTTTACCTTTTCTTTTACCAGATACATTGCTATTCAAAGAGATTAAGAAGAGAGTCCTTTTTCTATATAAAAGTTCTTATTGTAGAATCTCTTGAGGAGGGATTGAAAGATCACTCTCAAGTATCATCCGTCAGAGGATTGGATTAGATTTGACCAAAGTTTTTTAGTCATATATTTCTCATTTTCCGACTTTCATGTATCATTGAAACTACATATATATCAAGAAACGAGTTGCTTCATACAACCCTGAATAAACACACTTAAGTACTTTAGCAAAATTGAAAGTTTAATGTTAACAAAACCAGCAACATTGGCTGAGAAACAATAACCTTCCTTCATTAATGGAGGTTGGGCTTTCACCAACAACCAGAGAAAAAGGAAGAAGATATTATTGAGAATGTGAAAACTGAAATAATCAATACAATGTTTGTGTATATATACACACTAATCGAATCTGACACATCTAAGAAACTTAACCAACTAGCTATGCTGAAATCGTAACTAACTTTGTGAATCCTAACTAACTCTATGAATGAAATTGTACATCATCTAACTAATGTAATCTCATTCTTATCACCCCCACCCCCACCCCTCAAGTTGGAGGTGATTTAATTACAGACAACTTGCTTAAAAGAGTAGTATGCTTGACTCAAGTCAAGGCTTTAGTAAAAACATCTGCGAATTGTGAATCTGTGGGGATGTGGTGAAGTGTGATCAATCCTTGTTGTAGCTTAGTTCTGACAAAATGGAAATCCACCTCTATATGTTTAGTTCTCTCATGAAAGACTGGATTCTTAGCAATGTGAACTGCTGCTTGACTATCACAAAAAGCTTGTATAGGTAAGGAACACTTCACTGAGAGCTCATCAAGTAATCTTTCCAACCATACTGATTCACCTACTGCTTGTCTCACAGCCCTGTCCTCTGCATCTGCTGAGGATAGAGACATTGTGCCTTTTTCTTAGACTTCCAGCTAATAGGACTATCACCCATGAGTACCAAATAACCACCTATAGACTTTTTTAATCAAGACAAGAGGCCCAATCTGAATCACAATAAGCATTGATGGTGAGGTCATATTTGTTTGAAAACGTTTAAACAGTTAAACAGTTCAAATGGTACTCTAGGTAGATCACTTTATATTTGGAAATGTTTTCTTGCAGGAAGTATATATATAATTTGTGACAGTAAGTACTGCAAGTACATCTCAAAATTGGAAAATGCCAATTTACTTTTGTAGAAGAGTAATTGTTTTTTATTATGCTTCTTTGTTAAATAATGGGTTTAATGAGGAACCTCAAAAATCATTGCCAAGAATTCTTGCTTCTATATAAAGCTTTCGGAGGTTCCAAATGAAAATTTATATGTTTGTACCTAATAATATCAAAATGTAATTCATTCTACACTTTAACTACCTAACCAATTTTTGTTGTTTGATTTTATAAATTCAGACAATATATAATCATTTGTCATTCAACAAAAGAATTCATTTGGATACTCGAATTGTTTATAAATTTTATCTTGTATTATTTTACTTTGAATTTTCTTGTTAGTCATTTCTATCAATGTATTATTTACTTAAGACGCACGTGCCTTAAGACGGTTTCTTTTGCGGATGAGTTTGCTATGGAGATTGAGAAGATAAAAAGAAGGGTTATTGACATTGACCGTATAAGGACAACTTACAACATCATAGATACATATAACAATAATGATGATTGTGTTCTACTGGACTGGAGAAGATTATTCCTCCATGCTGATGAAACAGAAGTCATCGGTTTGGATGATGACTTCAATATGCTACAAACCAAATTACTTGATCAAGATTTGCATTATGGAGTTGTTTCCATAGTTGGCATGCCCGGTCTGGGGAAAACAACTCTTGCCAAGAAACTTTATAGGCTAGTTCGTGATCAATTTGAGTGTTCTGGACTGGTCTACGTTTCACAACAGCCAAGAGCAGGAGAAATCTTACTCGACATAGCCAAACAAGTTGGACTGACGGAAGAGGAAAGGAAGGAAAATTTGGAGGACAACCTGCGATCATTCTTGAAAATAAAAAGGTATGTTATCCTCCTAGATGACATTTGGGATGTTGAAATTTGGGATGATCTGAAACTTGTTCTTCCTGAATGTGATTCAAAAGTTGGCAGTAGAATAAGTATCACATCTCAAAATAGTAATGTAGGTAGATACATAGGAGGGGAATCCTCCCTCCATGCATATCAACCCCTAGAATCGGAGAAAAGCTTTGAACTCTTTACTAAGAAAATATTTAATTTTGATGACGATAATAATAATTGGGCCAATGCTTCACCTGACTTGGTAAATATTAGTAGAAGTATAGTTGGGAGATGTGGAGGTATACCACTATCCATAGTGGTGACTGCAGGCATGTTAAGGGCAAGAGAAATAACAGAACATGCGTGGAACAGAGTACTTGAGAGTATGGGCCATAAAGTTCAAGATGGATATGCTAAGGTATTGGCTCTGAGTTACAATGATTTGCCTATTGCATCAAGGCCATGTTTCTTGTACTTCGGCCTTTACCCTGATGACCATGAAATTCGTGCTTTTGATTTGATAAATATGTGGATTGCTGAGAAGTTGATAGTAGTAAATAGTGGTAATAGGTTAGAGGCTGATGATTTTGCGGAGGATGTCCTAAATGATTTGGTTTCTAGAAACTTGATTCAACTTGCCAAAAGGACATATAATGGAAGAATTTCAAGTTGTCGCATACATGACTTGTTACATAGTTTGTGTGTGCACTTTGCTAAGGAAAGTAACTTCTTTCACACCGCGCACAATGCATTTGATGATCCCGGCAACGTTGCTAGGCTGCGAAGGATTACATTCTACTCTGATAATGTCATGGATGAGTTCTTCCGTTCAAATCCTCAGCTTGAGAAGCTTCGTGTACTTTTTTGTTTCACAAAAGACCCTTCCATATTTTCTCATATGGCTCATTTTGACTTCAAATTATTGCACACATTGGCTGTAGTCATGCCTCAAAATTTTCAAGCAGATGCCACTATCGCAAGCAAATTTGGGAACATGACTTGCTTACGCTATCTGAGATTGGAGGGGTATATTTTTGCAAAACTGCCAAATAGTATTGTCAAGCTCACACGTCTAGATACCATACATATTGATCGACATGGATTCATTCAACTTCCTTCTGGTGTTTGGAAGTCTAAACAATTGAGACATCTTTGTTGTAGTGATTCTGGACAAGCATCTAACATGTACTCATTGCTTCCTAATAATCTACAAACCTTGATGTGGATACCTGATAATTTTTTTGAACCGAGGTTGTTGCACCGATCGATCAATTTAAGAAAACTGGGTATACACGGAGTGTCCGATTCGACCATTAAGATATTATCAACATTTAGCCCTGTGCCAAAGGCGCTGGAGGTTCTGAAGCTCGATTTTTTCAGTGTGCCGAGTGAGCAAATAAACTTGTCATCCTATCCAAATAGTTTTAAGTTGCATTTGAATGTTGACAGTTCAATGGCCTTGAACTCTGAAGCATTCCCTCCAAATCTCGTCAAGCTTACTCTTGTCGGCTTTTTGGTAGATCATTATGTACTGGCAGTGCTTAAGATATTGCCCAAATTAAGAAAACTTAAAATGGTTCTCTGCAAGTATAATGAAGATAAGATGGATCTCTCGGGCGAGGCAAATGGTTATAGCTTTCCGCAACTTGAAGTTTTGCATATTCTTAGACCGGATGGGTTGTCTGAAGTAACGTGCAAGGATGATGTCAATATGCCTAAATTGAAAAAAGTATTACTTACAAGAGTCCAGTCTCCAATTAGTTTATCGGACCGGCTTAAAAAGCTGAGTATATGAACATTTCAATGTCTCAACAGGTCAGTTTGCTAGTATAATTATTTACGTATAATATCCTAGATAAGGTAATCTTTTTAATGTGAGCTTAGTTCATGAACTAAACATTTCATGTCTACTTAATTGCAGGGATGCATTTAAGAGCTGTTCTGTTTAAATTATTGCAAGTTTTGAATGGTCTGGAATATTGCTTCATAAGAAACATGAGATGCTTATGCAATTTCAAATTGGAGGGCAGAGCTATGTTCGCGTCGTCAAGCTCAAACATGTAGAGACCTTAGATGTTGGACAGAGCTATATATGTTTTTGGGACTTGAAACAATATAATAGAGGTATCTTTGTATTATAAAGTATAGTGATGTATATCAAGACAAGTAGTACTACTTTTGTAGAGGCTCTGCTCTGGACACACATATTAACACAAATACACAATGATCTGCTAACACTCATATTATTTCGATCCAACACAACTATCTCATCAATGTATTAAGAATGACCAGAGAATCACCAATACACGGATAATATTAAAGAAAGTTATTACGTTATATATTTTGTTCAAATTTATATTATACAATTGTCTTTATGGAAAAAATCATTAAAAATCATATATTATTAAAAGTGGGAAGCTCAAACTTGCAAAGTTGTTTTACCATTTTACCCCTACACTAAATAAAATATGTAATTTAATTACATTATTAAATAATATTATATATATTATACTAAATACTAAAAGTTGGAAGGTGTTAAGCTGAAAGTTGATTCAACTTTTAAATGCAATTAAATGAGAAAAACATTACCAAAGAAGAAAATGAAAGATTGTTATAAATTCATTGGATAGTGGATTGTCCATTTGATTTCTTCAAGAATTAATTAAATTTATGTATGTATAATTCCAAGGTGATATGAACCTTGGTGGATAACTATGTATAATTTCAAGGTGACCTTTGGTTATGATATCTCAGCACTATAAATAGAGATATCATTCACCATTTGGATGACACACTTGAATAGAAGAAAAGTATTTTTCTTCATCTCCATGTACCTTATCTTCTTCTCTTTATATTATATCATTATGTGCTTATATTTTATAACAAAGTTAATGATTTCAAGACTCTTTATTCCTAACAAAAGTGAAAGGGTCATTCAAAAACTACATATCAACTACCAGCTACCTTTCTTTTGGCCTTAGCTACATCCATCAAAGAAAGATTCCAAACATAAAAGGTGAGATATATCATGTTTGGAATAGGCTATGAGATAAAGGGTGTGTTTGGTATGGAAGAATAAGTTTCAATCAAATGGAATCAGTTCTGTACAAAACATGAATATGCAGTTGTTGTTTATTCTCTGGAAGGGCGGTCGAAAGATCACATCCCGCTTTCATAGGTCTCACTTATATCAATCTGATTCATCAGATGATTGGCTTATGTTTGATTCAAAGTATCATAGAGATATTTCAACACAACTATCATACACTTCCCCAAACGTTCCTATTAAATTATCTCATTTTCGACTTCCACATATATCAAGAAACTAGTTGCTTCCTATAGCCATGACTAAACACACTTATTAAGTACTTGTGTAAAATTGAAGCTTAACGTAATTGGTGTAAGTAATTGAAGTTGAAAGCCTAACATAAATGTGGGAAGCCTTCAAATAGAATTCTTGCTCGAAGCGTGGGAATAAATAGCATAGTTATTAAGAAAATGTTCTGATTTGGTTGAGCAGTATCAAGGTGATTTGGATAAATTAATGAGGAAAGGAATTCTACCACAGTGCTACTACTGGAGGGATTGATCCACCAGTTGACAACTGCAAAGACGCAAACGCAGATGGAGCTGGTGCAAAAAATTCTGTTCTGAGATTACTCAATGACCAAATTCTGGTGGCTCAAATATCATCGCATCGAGTGTCCATTTTGAGCAGCAATTAACTGCACTCTAATTACAGCTTCAAAATATAATATGGAAATTGTTCCTACTGGACAGCAACTTGTATTGATTGAGCTTATACTAATGGGACTCAATTTCTTCTGGACAGCAACTTGTCCAAAAGAATGCATCAAACTACATATATCATTTTTGACTTCCATATATCATCAAAACTACATATATGTTTCTTCCTATGACACTTAAGTACTTGTGCAGAATTGAAATCTAACTGCTTGCATGCCACCTTGGACTCCTTAACCCATTTCTTTTTCCCCTTAACCCATTCCCACGTAAAACACACACCCTCCCCTCTCCTCTCTCCTTTTGTCCTCCACTCTTCTTTACTTCATTTTTTTATATGTGGTTTTGCTAATTATTATTTGTCATTGTAGGCTTTGCAAAGTGGAATAGATGAAAAATAATTAATTATTTGAATACAAAGGTAATTTTGTGTTACGTGAGTTTGATGATTAATACTAGAATTTAAAATTCATATTATTATTTGATCATTTTATAATTTGTAAGTTGTTAAACTTAATGAATCAATGTTTTTTTTTTTTTTTTTTTTTTACATATTTCAGGTTTTTTTTGAATTCTCACTACATCGTAAAGTCGTCTACACCAATCATTGATTGATTTATGGTAAATCGTAATTTTATTTTTGTTTACTTAAGAATCATGTAATCATTTTATTCTTGATTAGATCGATTATTACAAATTAAAGGAAAAAAATTCATATTAGATTGTGATCGATATCAATATAACTTTAAAATTATGTATTTTCTTATTCAATACGATAAATTGTTGAAGTTATGATTACTTTTTGGTAAATGAAAGAAAAAACTAAGGTCAAAGAGGAAAGTCTAACTTTTAAATCAAGAGAAGTGAGAAATACTTGAACCAACGTGTTAAATAGAATAAGCATCATTATATGATTTTGGAAAATAGAAACCTAGTAAACTTATGTAGAAATAATCATGAAGTTGTTACTATTCAGTTTATTAGTGGGTATGAGAGAACTTCAAAGTAAATTTCTTTCATCCATAATCTTATAGTTATTTGTAAAATCAAAGCTTTATATGATTTGCTTTTGAAATAAATTGAATTTTAATTTATTTTTATCAAGATTTACGAAGATATATGTGTATCAATATATGTTTATCTAATCTATATATTTATAAAGCTGAATCTAAAATAGCTGATGTGGCACCCTTCAATGGCCATCATTTGCAATTATTTGTTTTCTCTTTTTTTTTTGGAATTATTTCTGATTTTTTTCCCTAAATAAAATACATAAATGAGTTAAAAGATCACACTAAATAGGAGTAATTAATTCGTCATCTGCAGACCAAAACATACGTTAAAAACCCAGCCCACTAACATCACCTTAATTACCCAATTGAATAGGAAGCGTGCATTATTCTCTTTCGATTATCTTATTTCACAGAAGTTTATCGCTGAGTTTCTCACCTTCTCCCTCACAAGTTCATAAGGTACGTTTTCCATTTTATTTCACCTTCTATCATTATTAACCCATTCCTTTATCTTCCTGATTTGTAATTGTTGTGTCTTAAATTTGTATTACTCTCTAAATCATTACACAGTTAATTTATTTTTGTGCCCTTTTATACCCTAATTCCCCTAATTCTTGCAGTATAAATAGTTTGATGGTGACTCCTTCTCATATCCAAATTTGCGTTCTCTGTATAACTTTTAATTGAGTTCTTACAATGGCTTATTCTTGCCTTTCAGAGTTAAAAAAATCACACTAAATAGGAGTAATTAATTCTTATTCATGATAAGGATTAGACTTTGTAGACTCTGGGATGCCATTAATCCCACGAAAAATGAGCCTGATCAGTATGGATATGATATTTGTTTATGAAAAGGTAATGTATCTTATTACGTACAATCTACTTTTCCACATCTATATTATTCTACACATTTTCAGTTGTAGATGAGTTTATTCTTCACGGCTGGTAGTTTATCTTTTAATTGAAATGAAAGTGTTAAATACAAGAGAATTTTTATAGATGAAAATTGTTTATCAGTACTGGGATGACGAGATTGAGGTGTCAAGTTGTTCCTTCTTTTTTTTTTTAATAGAAGTTAGGTTTAGATTTGGTTGAATGAGGTTTTGAAGATGTAGGAGAGTTTTCTATTGGCATTGGAATGATAATTGATCTTAATACACATAAGAAGGTGTCTAATTGACCATGAATAATTTGACATTGAGGTGTGTATAAGCTTTGGATGCGTATCTCAGTGTTGGATTTGAGTAATAGTTTCAAGTGGATGTTGATTCATGGATGACTTAGTTTCTTGTAATTGTCTTCCATAAGCTGCCTTTACATCAAAAACTTAACACCTAGATGTGTTTGATGTTACATTCAGTTTTGAATTTGTGTTGTTGAAGAGGAGAAACCTTTGGTTTATAAACACCTGTCAAATGGTACGTTGCACTTATTCATGAGATATGTTCCAAAAAAAATGACTTAGTTACTTATAATTGCCTTCCGCCAGCTGTCTTTGAGGAATAATTTCAAGTGGATGTTCACTCATGGATGACTTAGTTTCTTATAATTGTCTTCCATAAGTTGTCTTTAAGTCTAAAACTTAACAAATAAAGGTATTTGATGTTACATTCAGTTTGGATTTGTGTTGTTGAAGAGGAGAAGCTTTTGATTTATAAAAACCTATCAAGTGGTACTTTGCACTCATTCTTGAATGGGAATGCAAGTGAACTGGATTGGCCTACTCGGTTTTGAATTGGCTTGGGTGCTGCTAGGGGACTTGCTTGGTTACATCATGGTTGCCACCTGCCTATCTTGCACCAAAATATATGTGCTAATGTTATTTTCCTCGATGAAGACTTTAATGCTAGATTAATGGATTTTGGGTTGGCAAGGTTTATGACGTCAGTTTTCTATCATTAGCTATCCCATCAGCACTTATGATCTTGTTAGTTTTGGTCTCATTATTTTTAAACCATTATTTTAATATGGATCCTTTGTTCAATTGTTTGCTCTTTTGCATATGTAGCAGTAGTTGAATTTTTCAAAACTTTATTATCTCTCTTTCATCACCAGGATTCCATTTTCTGTAGTTGCAAAATCATGTGATTGCTTCAGTAATGAGTTGGGATTGTTTGGTATGCAGGAAAAAGGTATTCATGTTCTTATATTCTCTGCAGGTTTAACTGACATAATATAGGAGGTTAGTTCTTAAGGATTATCAGTGGTCTTGATGCATATCAGGTGTATGTGATCCTCTTATGTTGATGCATATCAGGTGTATGTGATCCTCTTATGTTTGTTCAGTTGTTCTTCTAAACATTTATTTTGGTATACAAATGCAACTGAAGAATCAAGTAAATCGGTTAAACTGATGTATCAAAATATTATGCAAGAGCGAATTGCATATTTCAGAAAGGAACAAGAGCAATTGAAAATATATATACACAAAGGAGTCTCACTAGATCAAACTAACAAAGCATAACATGACATTTTTCATGTATTTGTTTCAATGTAATAGGGAGGTGAATAATTTATTCTTAGAGAATATATTTTCTAAACATCAGTTTAATAAAGAATGATAGGACATTATTGATGTATTTCTTTATATATTTACCAATGAAAATAAAGTAATTTTCTAATAGAGCATATATTCTCATTTATTCATTAAGAATGTATTATTCTTATTAAATATATGCTAAATTTGATAAGTTTGATTATGTATCATCCTTTCAAATGAAGAGATAATGATATGGTAAAATAATATATTAATATAATTAATCCAAAAGATAAAACATCCTAACACATATCTTTCAATCCTTGCGCGAAGCGCGTCCATGTTCCCTAGTTATATATAATGTTTCATTATTTCAGCCTGATGAAGAGAGCTTATGTCACTTTGGATAAAAAGATTGGACGACAACAACATAAATCATCAAACATATGCTATATAATTTTTGTTATGTTTATTTGATGTGGATTTTAAAAAGATTTAACATTGTTATGTTGAAATTATTATACACAAGTTTGTATTACTTTTATTTGACATAAATTTGGATTTGTGAAGCTTATTAATATAAATTTGCTTAATGAAATTTAATTTTCTTTAAATGTGTTATTTAGTAAAATTACTTATTATTCTAAAGAGTTGATGTAAATCAAATTTAAAATTACCTATTATTTTTAAGGCTCGATGTAAATAAAATTTCATATTAATTATTAAAATAATAATAATTTTGTAAGACTCCACAAGTCAAATTATAAATGTAAATTTTAATTTCATGCCATGATAGTTTTAAATTCACACAAATTTAATTTTTAAAATATTGAGATCATATTGTGAAGGTTCTAAACTGTCAAAATCTGATACTAGAAAGCCTCTACAAATTTAAAAGTCATTTTGCGGGGGACTCGTGGAGGTTTACTAAAACCGCTATAAATATGCTCGTGGCAAGGGTAATAGTGGCATTTTTAAAAAATGCCACAATTTAATTTGTGGGATCCCTAAACCGCCATAAATTGAAAAAATAACCCCCCATAAATTGAGCATTTTTTTGTAGTCAAGAACAAGTTGTGGGAGTATAGCCATTTATAAAGTGTTCCGTTGGGTATGTATTCCAACACTAGGGACTTGAAATCATGTTTGGAGCAGCTGGTGATGACTTTGGTTAGATTTCTATGGCGAAGTGGTAAGTCTTACTGTTCCCAGATGTTTGGATGATCCTCACAAATGCAGGGACCCGGTCCTCTGCAGAGTGTTCTCGTCCAGGGCAATGTCCCATACAACAGGAAAGCTGTCTCGTCAGAGTTTGGTGAGGTGCCAACGTACTAAACTAATCAGAATGGACGAGGTTGTTTGTCCATCGGTTAATAACTCTTTATGGTTGATATATTCAACATGACAAACAACATATTATTCATTCATTCAAAGAGAGAAAATTCAAGCTTCAAAACAACAAGGGACCTCATAGACTGACGATTTTCTTCCTGAATCTGTTGTTATTTTGATTGCTTGTATTTGTGCTTAACTTGTAGGATTCGTTTCACTTTGATAGAAATGTTTCAAAACTTCTGTGAATCATTATAAGCACATAGTTGAGGGAAACATTGTGTCTTACAGAAAAGTCTATATTAATCAGTTATGATTAATAAACTGGACAATGCAGGCATTGCTTTGGCTCGTTAAGTAATAAGTGGTATTACTTAGTGTTGAGATTAGGAGGTTAATCTCATCGTGTGGTTGTAAACTGTGTTTTACTTTTGCTTGAGCATATTAGTAAAAACAGTTTGAAAAATCCTGTGAGATAGGTTGTGGTTTTACTCCCTTGAGCAAGGAGGTTTCCACGTAAAGTATTGTGTGTTCCTTTTATTTCCTGTATTTACTTTTTAGTATCATAAACTGTCTGAAGGACCTGGTCCTATCGCAGTTAGTGGACGCATACATTCCAACAAGTGGTATCAGAGCTTAACTTCTCTATTTAGGTAACACCAAGATGAGAAGGATCCTGAAGGAATGACTGCTCCACCGAGTCTAGAGGAAGGTCAGTCTATCACCCGTCCACCCTGTTTCAATGGACAATTCTATGGATGGTGGAAGACACGTATGCATGACTCATCAATGGAGAAAATAATGAGCTGTGGGACGTGATTCTTGATGGACCTTACATTCCCACCAAAGATGTAAAAGAAGGAGAACTTAGGAAAATGATTCAAAAAATCAGGAGGGAATATGATGAGGCTGATCGAAAGAAAATAGAGAATAACTATAAAGCCAAAAAATTGCTGGTGTGTGGGATTGGTCCGGATGAATACAACGGGATTTCAGCTTGTGAGATTGCAAAAGAAATTTGGGACTGTTTAAAAACCGCCCACGAAGGAGCAACCCAAGTCAAGGAGTCGAAAGTCGACATGTTGACAACCCAGTACGAGAACTTTAGCATAAAGGAAGGTGAAACCATTCACGAGATGCATACAAGGTTCACTTCTATCACAAATAAACTAAGATGCCTAGGTGAACCCATTCACCCAAGCAAACAAGTTCGAAAGATTCTCAAGGTTCTTCCCAAGTTTTGGTAAAGCAATGTGAATGCTATCACTGAGGCTAGAGATTTAAAAGTCCTTACCATGGATGATCTTATCAGAAATTTGTAGACTTACGAGCTGAATAAGCAGCAGGGTTCATCGATAAAGGAGGCAAGACGGGAGAAATCTGTTGCATTGAAAATGACTCAGAGTGATGAATCTGAGGACGAGGATGAAATGGCCTATCTGACTAGGAGGTTCCAGAAGATCGTCAGGAAGCATGGAGGATTCCAGAAGAAAGGAACCACTAACAGGGTGGCTACTGCAAATGATCTGTGACACAAATGTGGAAAGCTCGGCCACTTCATGAGAGACTACCAGAGCCAAAAGCAAAAAGCTTAAGAATTCAAACCACGACGAAGGGACCAGGTCCCTGACCATGCTAAAAGGAAGGCTCATGCTGATCAAATTGTAAAGAAAGCCTTTGCAGTATGGGGAAATGCCTCGAGTGATTCTGAGCAGGAAGAAAGTCATGACGATGTTGCCATAATGGTAGTAAAGGATGAAGAAACTGTCTTCAACTCCATATTCTCCCTGATGGAAAAATCTGATGACGAGGATGAAAAAAATGAGGTAACTTTGTTTGATCTTAAAAGTGACTTAAACATTTTGTCAATTAGGAGATTGAGAAAACTTGTTGCAGTGCTTATTGATTTTGTAGATGAAATAACAATTGAAAATACCATGTTAAGTGAAAAGCTGAGTATCTGTGAGAGTGAGAAAACTGCCCTCGTGTCTCAAATGTCTGAAATGAACATTAGGGTGAGTATTCTAGAAACTGAGAGGTTACAGCCTAATGAAGAACCTCGTACCTCTGAGGGTGGGAAATGTAAAATCAATAGTTTTGAACATGAATTAGAAGAGAGGGTGAAAATATCTGATTCTAAATTAACTATTTCTCTTGAAAAGAATTCTCAACTAATGAGAGACTTAAGTCAGATCAAAGAAGAGATAAACCATTCCTTGAAATGGACTGACTCGTCTAAGATTTTTTCAAATATAGCTAATCAGAAGTTCAACAACAGAAAAGGCTTAGGGTGTAGAAAGATAGAACCTCCCTACAACCCTCACAGTAAATATGTCTCTGTCACTGACAATCTTTTGTGTACCCATTGTGGAAGAAATGGTCATTGAAGAATAATTGTGAGTCTCTAAAAAGGGTAAAAGAAAGTTAGGAGAATTTCCTTAAGTCAAGAAAAAGAAAGGTAGAAAAAATAAAGGCACCTGGTCCCTACTACCATTTTATCAAGAATACCTTGCCCCCATGGACAAGTAGGTTTCTCATTAAGCCTTTTGACAGTTTTTGGGAACTCCATCTCAAGTGGGTTCCTAAGTCTAATAAGTAATTCTTGTGCAGAAGAGAGGAAACATGCAATGTTGGTACACAGACAGAGGCTGCTTGAAGTATATGACTGGAGACACTCAAAACTTCCTCTCTTTGGAAGCACACCAGAGAGGTGGTGTGTCGTTTGGCGATGGGAAAAAAAGGATTCATTCTTGGAATTGGGAGAATTGGAAGATCAACAGAATATTCCATAGACAATATTCACTGTGTGAATGGATTGAAATATAATTTGCTAAGTATAAATCAAATCTGCGATAAGGGAAATGAAGTTAAATTTCTGTCTGACAAGTGCATAGTTACTAACTGTGTTACTAACAAAGTTGTTATGTCTGCCAAAAGAGTAAAAAATATGTATGTTGCAGATCTTGACTCAATAGAAGGGGATAGTCTCACATATCTAAGTGATCAGACTGACAATGCAAATCTATGGCATAGACGACTGGGGCATGTGATATCATCCTTACTAAATAAGCTTATTGCAGGGACCTGGTCTGTGGACTGCCAAAGCTGAAGTTTTCTGACAAGAAAGTTTGTGATGCCTGTGTAAGGGGGAAGCAAACTAGATTATCGTTTAAGTGGAAGAAAGGTATCAGCACAACCAGACCTCTAGAACTTCTCCACATGGATTTGTATGGACCTATTAGAATCCAGAGCAGAGGAGGTAAGAGGTACATTATAGTGATTAATGATGACTTCTCAAGATTCACCTGGAAGATGTTCTTACGGACCAAGGATGAAACATCTGGCATACTAATCACTTTTGCTAAAGCAATCCAGCTGAAAATAAACTGCAATATCATAAGTATTAGATCAGATCATGGTACATAATTTGAGAATGCCCAAGTTAAAGGCTTATATGCTGACAATGGGATTCATCACAATTTCTCTGCTCCCAGAACGCCTCAACAAAATGGGGTTGTGGAAATAAAGAATACAACCCTGGTGAACATTGCTAGGACCATGCTGATTGACTCGCAATGAACTTTTGGGCAGAAGCAGTCAACACAGCCTGCTATCTTACAAACAGATGCCTCATCAGGTCATTGATCAAGAAGACCCCTTATGAGCTGCTGAATGAAAGAAAACCATCACTGAGTCATCTGAAGGTTTTTGGTTGCAAGTGTTTTGTATTGAAAAATGGAAAGGATGATCTTGACAAGTTTGATGCCATGAGTGATGAAAGGGTGTTTGTTGGTTATTCCTCAACCAACAAAGCATACAGAGTTTTCAATAAAAGAACTCTGTGTTGAAGAAAGTGTACCTATGATTTTTGATGAATCTGATGATCTGAGAAATGCTAAACATAGTGAAGACATTGAACATGAGGAACTGATGGAGGGCCAACAAGACAAGGTAATCCAAAATCCTGTAGCTGAACAAATTTCAAATGAAAAAACTAGTGCAGAACCTACAGAGGAACTTGGTTCCTCTGTACAGCTCAGGAGAGAGACTCTGAGAACAAAGAACCTGAAGAAGATGAATCTGCTGCTGATCTTGAGGAGGAGACAACAAGAAAGTTTGGATGGGAACATCAATCTTCCTCTGAACAATCTTGTTTCTCCACTTGACTCTGGAATACAAACTAGATACAAAACAAGAAATCTAGTTGCGTATTCAGCTTTCATATCCACCATTAAACCCCGAAACATCAAAGAGGCCTTAAAGGATGCTGACTGGTAACATCAATGCAGGAAGAACTTCATCAGTTTGAAAGGAGCAAAGTGTGGCACCTGGTCCCATACCTCTCAATAGAACCATTATTGGGACTAGATGGGTTTTCAGAAACAAGCTTGATTAGCATGAAACCATCACCAGAAACAAGTCAAGACTAGTGGTACAGGGGTATAATCAAGAGGAAGGGATTGATTATAATGAGACTTTTGCACCTGTAGCCAGAATGGAAGCCATCAGAATTTTAATAGCCTTTGCTACCTACATGGAATTCAAGATGTTTCAAATGGATGTTAAAAGTGCCTTCTTGAATGGGTATCTGAAAGAGGAGGTGTATGTAAAACAACCTCTAGGTTTTGAAGATGCTGATCTGCCAAACCATGTGCTAAAACTGTATAAAACCTTGTATGGTCTAAAATAAGCTCCTAGAGCTTGGTATGAGCACTTATCAAAATTCCTTCTGGCAAATGGTTTTACACGAGGAAAAATTGATAACACCTTGTTCTTAAAGTCCAAAAGTAAGGAGCTTTTGATTGTGCAGGTATATGTAGATGATATTATTTTTGGAGCTCTTTCAGATTCACTATGCAAAGAGTTTGTAGCCTTAATGAGTAGCGAATTTGAAATGAGCATGATGGGGGAACTTACATTGTTCTTGGGGTTGCAAATCAAACAGTCCCCTCAGGGTACATCAATATGGCAAGAGAAGTACATAAGAGAATTGCTTAAGAAATTCAGCATGCTTGAGGACAAAGTTCTTGACACTCCCATGAGCACAAGCGTCAAACTTGATATGGATGAAGAAATGATTGATCAATCAGACCAAGTACGGGGGAATCATTGGGTCACTTCTCTATCTCACTACCATCATGCCAGATAGTCTTTAGTGTAGCGATGTGTGTCAGGTTCCAAGAAGATCCAAAGGAATCATACTTGAAGGCAGCCAAAAGAATACTGAGATACTTAAAGGGAACACATGACCTGGTCCTCTTCTATCCTTCTGGCGACTCGTCTGATTTAATTGGATATGTTGATGCTTATTATGCAGGATTTATTATTGATCGAAAAAGCACTTCAGGCATATCGCATTGCTTAGGTTCATCACTGATTTTATGGGGCACCAAGAAACAAATTCAGTGGCTTGGAATATGTGGATGCTGCATCATAATGTGCTCAACTTTTGTGGATCAAGCAACAACTCGAAGATTTTGGTGTTCTCACAGACACTATTCCTCTTATATGTGACAATACAAGTGCAATGAATATGGCCAAAAATCTTGTCCGGCATAAGAGGACTAAAAACATATATGTGAGGCATCACTTTCTAAGGGATAATGTTGAGAAGAACAATGTAGTGATGAGATACTGCAAGACAGAAGAACAAGTGTTTGATATCTTTAACAAGGCATTGAGCAAGGAGAGCTTTATCAGGAATATATTGAAGTTGGGGATGCATAAGATCACCTGATTCCACAACAAGTTGGCATGAAACCTCTCTTTTGACTATGCTAGGAAGGGCATATATCTATATTTCTTGTATTGTTTAAAGTTTGTGAACTCTCATCTCGTACCTTACTGTAGGTACACACTCATGGCATGTTGGCTAAAGGGAAGATCTAACCATAACATGCAGGACTGTCTAAAGAGAGGGACCTGGTCCCCAGAAGGTTAGTATCACTTTTTGGTACACAGTTTTCTGTCAACGGTCATTGCCACGTGTCATCTTCCCATTTACTGTGTCAGTTGCAAACGTCTTTTTGCTTTAAAAACCAAGTGTCACTACTGTTCAGGGACCCGGTACCTTGTTAAATATAACTCTCTTGAGAGAATTAAATCATCACAAAATTCTTCCAACTTTCCTTCGAATTCTCTCATTGTTTATCTAACCGTCATCTCGTAATTTCTTGAGAAAATATCTAACTCATCTACTTCTTCACATCTCCCTCTCTCCCAAGATATTGAAAATCCTAGTTCATTCAATTTTTTAGTTCCTCTCCCTGAAGGATCTCCATCTATGCCAGTATGTGGGGTTTGTGAGACTGATGAATCTCTCACGCTCCATACTGAAGTGTTGGGATCTCCAACACTCAATCCTGGGGAAATTTTGCCTTGCACTCCAACTTTTGCTCTGTCAGACAAAGATTCTAAGAATTTTGAAGCCCAGTCGATTGTGAAGACAACTCTTGAAACTCAAACTGAAGATCTAGAAATTGTGTCTCAACCAAGGCCTGTGTCTTCTTCTATGTCTGAAAGACTGTTCGAAGGAGATTTTCCTGAGGGAAGGGTATAGAGTCTAACATTCTAGTAGCAGCAGAGTTGGTGGCCGTACAAATTTTGGCTTCTCTCAGAAGGGATATTCACCCAACCTTTTTGGAGCAAGAGTCCAGATCGCCGGAACTGGTCCCGTACAATACTCATCTAGTGTTCGACCAAACTCCTAAATCCTTTGATGTTGACAGTGAGGAGGAGGAAGAGGAAGAAACCCCTCTAGTTTGGCATATAAAATGTGTTCGAGGTGCTAATGCTTCGAATCGGCTGTCTCAGATCTAGAAGCAGTTGATGTCGTACCTGAGGTTAAACTTGAGGATGAGCCTACTGAGTCTAAAAGGGAAAAAAATAAAGGGAAAAGGAAAAATGGTAGAGTCTCACACCAAAGGAGACAAAAGAAGATATACAACTAGATGAGAGGTCCAGAAATTAATAGGAGACGCTTTGGTGGCAAATGAAGTCCAAACAGAGAGAAATCGGAGACGAAGAAGGGAAGGTAATATGCTTGTTGAGGAACCTACCTCAACGCCTCAACATATAGGGTCAAGTGAAACATACTCTAATGATATTGTTAGAGCAGTGGCTAAACAAATGGAGGCAGAAGATGAACGAGTCAAAGCTAAAAAGGGTCCTAAGTATGTGAAAAAGTCACATGTGAAAAGGAACAAGGTGGTTAAAAGAGCCCCTTCAAAACCAAAATATGGTAAGGGACCAGGTACGACCGTTCAGAAGCAAGTTGAGGACAGGGAGTTGACAAGAGAAGAGCATATTGCTGAACTCAAAAAACAAAAGGTGTTAAATGGGAGAGTGTTTGATCCATAAATTCTCACAGAATATGGCATATCTACTCTTTTCGATTCTATTTCATTACAAAGTTGGGAACACCTATTTGAGGCTCCAGTACCCTATTTTCATGAGCCAGAGGTAAGGGAATTATACTACAAGATGGAGCTTCTCAATGATGGCGGCATTCGGACAACAATTAAGGGAGTAAATATCTCTCTAAATGAAGAAAGCTTGGGAATCATCTTGGGTGTTCCTGCAACAGGGATTCGGTCAATTGAAGGTTGCAAACCTTCTAGTGATTATGTTCAAAGGGCTACTAAGCATAGGGACATAAAACATGTGGGTCTACCCAAGAAATTCCTAAGGGGAGAGTATCAGCAATAAGTTCATCAATAAGGTCTTGGTGCCTAGGAGTGAGAAGAGAACGGTAGCCTCTGCCGCAGATTTGTTCCTCATGGAAAAGTTGGATGACCTGGAGGCTATCAATCTTCCAGCAATCATGCTTGAACACATGCATAGGGTGATGACTTGGAAAAATGCCAGACATGTCATACCTTATGGGTACCTACTGAACTATGTGTTTGAACACTTTAGTGTAACTCTTGGAAGAGGAGTACCTGGTACTGTAAAGCAAATTTTTTCTCCATTTACCCTTTTAGAGTGCGAATGTGTTGAAGGAAAGGTAAATGGTAAGTCTCACGTGTCTGATCTTCTTGAGCAGCAAAAATCTCTCAAACAGGAGCTAAATGATCTTACAGTAACCTTGAATGCGAAGGAGGTTGAGATTGTGCGACTTAAGGCTCAGATGCAACAGATTATTTCTAAGGGACCTGGTACCAGTTCTGAGGATAAGGAGGAAGTACAAAAGTTGAGAGCTGAGAATGCACAACTGCTAAAGACAAATGCCTCGCTCAGTGAGGAAGGCGAGGCTCTTAACAAGAAAATCATTCAGGTTCATGTTGATGCTAATGAACGCATGACTCTGTTATTGAAATCCTTCACTCCCCATCCCCCTCCGTCCTAAATGAGTCTCTGGTCCTTGCTCTCAAGTCTTTCCATGTCCTATTTTTTTTCCCTGCTTTTACTCTAGTGGCAAAATGTACTGTTTTGGTTGAACTTTGTGGTCAACATAAGTGATCTAATGATATCATCTCTTTTGCCCCATTTGCTATGTTTTATCTTCTCTGTTTTATGCTTACTTGCGCATGTATTGCGTGGCCATGACCCTGAGTTCCTAACGTTTTGCATGCAACTAGTATATGTTTATTGTCTCTCCTTTTCAATGATGACAAAAGGGGGAATTGATTGTAAACTTGAAGTGTGCAATTAGAGCAAAATGACAGGGGGAACATTGATAGGGGGAACTGATATTTTGAATGATAGGGGGAACTAGTATTTTGAATGAATGTTAACTCATGAGAGGTAGTTTGTTTTCATCATCAAAAAAGGGGAAAATGATAAGTCTTACTGTTCCCAGATGTTTTGATGATCCTCACAAATGCAGAGACCCGGTCCACTATAGAGTGTTTTCATCCAGGGCAATGTGCCATACAACTGGAAAGCTGTCTCGTCAGAGGTTGGTGAGGCGCCAGCATACTGAACCAATCAGAATGAACGAGGTTGTTTGTCCATCGGTTAATAACTCTTTATGGTTGTTATATTCAACATGACAAACAACATATTATTCATTCATTCAAAGAGAGAAAATTTAGGCTTCAAAACAACAAGGGACCTCATAATTTGCTTCCTGGACCTGTTGTTATTTTGATTGCTTGTATTTGTGCTTAACTTGTAGGATTCGTTTCACTTTGATAGAAACGTTTCAAAACTTGTGTGAATCATTGTAAGCACATAGTTGAGGGAAACATTGTGTCTTACTGAAAAGTCTATATTAAAAAGCAAGGATTAGTATAGTGGGCATTGCTTTGGCTCGTTAAGTAATAGGTGGTATTACTTATTGTTGAGATTAGGAGGTTAATCTCATCGTGTGGTTGTAAACTATGTTTTACTTTTGCTTAAGAAGATTAGTAAAAACAATTTGAAAAATCCTGTGAGACAGGTCGTGGTTATACTCCCTTGAGCAAGGAGGTTTCCATGTAAAGTATTGTGTGTTCCTTTTTATTTCCTGTATTTACTTTTGAGTATCATAAACTGTCTAAAGGACCTGGTCTTTGCGTCCAACACGAAGGTTCCGGAGTATCTTACATTCTGTGTCAAATTTTTTGAATGCAACCTCCAAATGCACATTGAATAACTTTGCTGCGAAAAGGGTACCATCCTTAAGTATCCCTTTGTAGACCATGATGAAACTTCCATTACCAAGAAAGTTGCTTTCGTCGAATCCATTTGTGGCTTGTTCAAGTTCATAATAGGAAATTCTTTCATGCCCTTTTACTAGAGACACATTTGCTTGACTTGCATTCTTCTTTTTCTTTCTCAATCTTAATACCACATATCCACAGAACAACACAATCCCTAATAGAATATATATACTTGTAAGCACACTTTTTTTTCTTGATTTTTCTGTCGATTTGGTAAGGCATGGTTTCACGTTAAACCTGGAGTCACCACAGAGTTCATCATTGGACAGGAAAGATTGACTAGTGGCATACGCAAAAGGACAACCAGAGGGAATTTCTCCACTGAGTTTATTAAATGAGATATTAATGTATTTGAGATACACAAGAGCTTCTAATGACATTAGAATTTCATCACTAAGACTATTATAGCACAAATCCAAGAATTCCAAAGACAACATTTTACGAAATGATTCTGGAATAGGGCCCTCTAATCTATTATGTGCTACAGAAAGATTAATCAGTTTATCTAGACCCCCTAGAGTGCTAGGAATCTTACCAGAAAAATAATTAATTTCTTGACAAATCAATGAGTGTTGCAGCCTTTAAGTTTCCGCTCTCCTGTGGAATTCGCCCACTCAATAAATTGGATGAAACATTGAATTCTATGAGATCTTGAAGGTTCCCCAAGCTTGCGGTTAATCTTGAATTCAGCCTATTGTTGCCCAAGCTCGGAATCTCAAGGTATTTTAAGTTACCTAGTGATTCAGGTATTGGACTTGTGAAACTGTTGCCTGAGAGATCAAGCACTCTGAGCACTACACCATTTTAGGTCTACGGCCACACTAAATCTGGACAACGCTTGTAAAGTGTTGCCTAAAATACTTTTGGGAACGCTTTAAAAGCGTAGCTCGAGTTTTTAACTTTTGGCTTCAATAATACTGACAACACTTGTAAAGTGTTGCCTAAAATGGTATAGGCTACATTTTATAAGTGTTGTTACAGTATGATATAATTGGCAACACTTATTTTCATATATGACCACACTTTTAAAATGTCCTATTTTTATAATTGTAAAAACAACACATTACAAGTGTTGCTTAAAATTTTCACTAAAATTTTAACTCTCC